>SJJU01005743.1:0-15191 GCA_012932125.1 Conopomorpha cramerella | reverse complement strand
AACCCGTTTCGCTCGCGCGTTATCAGTAACTCATTAAGACGTTGTTTGTGCATCAGTGAATTCTCAGAATTGCATTGTTTGTGAGTGTAAGTGGCTTGCGGACATAGATTTCTAAGAACAAGCTATATTTTACTATTTATGTATATTTTTAGACCTAATAAGACTTGCAAAAACGTGTTTAGGGGTGCCGAAGCTAAACAAATATACGCACATTTTTTTCTAGATATTTCGGTTTGACGTAGAATTTAAAAAAAATGTCAGGCATTTTCAGATGTTCTCATGTAAAACAATTGATAGTTATATGTATTAAGTTTTAAATACAAAAGGATTTTTTTTGCCGAGACATGCCCATGTACTTGCTGCACGGACTTAAAGACTACGTAGTAGATTAGTGACTACGCCGTAGACGTAAACTAACATTTTTTTTTTTTAATCACTATGAACAAGCGTTTGACCACCATCCTGCTTGATGTTAAGTGTGGTGTGCGATGTGGTCTACGATGGAGCACACTTGTTCACTTATTAATTTTCTTTTTAGGTAAAACGATTATATGCACCATTTCAAGAATGGATTTATTTGAAGTATGGTTATCCGGAATAAAATATGTTATAAACAATTTTTAAAACAAAAAAAAACAATACTCTGCCTACCCCGCTTTAGGATTAATAATAATAATAATAACTTCCGGTCACGGAAGCGTTCCTCAGAAGCATAAATACGTACATACACTTCTAGCTTCCCTTAGCGAGGTCGAGAATATTGATATTAGGAGTTTAGATGAGAAAATATTAAATTTGTGTAATACTTGATGGATATTGGAAAATTGTGAATAGAACTAATTTAACATTTGTAAAAAAGTATTCTAATTGTTTAGAGAATATTGAATGTGTAGAGATATTCAGAAGTAATGAGCAGTGTTCGATAGAAACCTCGAACCTTCCAGGCACGTCTCGTGGCCGCCCTATGAAATTTTTTTCCAACCTGTCTAAACGCTCAAAACGCAGGCGATTGGCAGATTATCTCACGTAGATCATTCTTTAGTTGGTACACTACTCAATACTTCTGATAAGTAAAATGCTAGCATTTCACAGAATATAAGTGTCGACGAAGTCTTATCACTACTTGTAGAGGCCAAGTTGACTAAACATCAGAATCGATCACACGACCCTACGGAACAGAGTCAGATATACTGACAATTAGACCAACGGGCCCGTCAAAAGAAGATATTTCCAAGGTGATTCTTTGATAAGGAAATCTGGGTTTGATGGTAGTAAACCCGATAAATCGAGGGGAATTGGAACCTTGATCAGACACGCTTAGGCCTTTTTCTATTGGATTTTGGACTCTATTGACGTTTGTTATTCTATCTAAGTAAGACGAAGACGTCGTCATATAAACCCGGGTAATGATTATCATAAAATCTAGCTATTAAGTACAACGTGATATTATTATTTAATGTTTAAATAGGTATGTATGTGTCCTGTAATGATATATACCTTATGTGATTATTCTCTGATAATTTCTCTGGAATCTTTAGATAATTCCAGTGAAGACATTCAATCGAAGTCGAAAGAAGTCGCCAGGAGAGGGTATACCGGGTGTTTTGAGGAAGAGTGTAGGCATTGTGCAGGTGGGTAGGGTCGGTCCCTACGATATTTTTTTAGTACAGGAACCATGGTCCGATCTCCTTTAGTTTTTGAGTTATGACAGTTTTGAGTTGTTACACTCGAGGCGAAAAAAAACACTGTTTTAGATAAAATACAGTTTTTCTTTATGTTTCCATTAAAGCACATAACACACGATACATTTAAATTCTTACAAAAATTCTGATAGCAAAGACAGTTAAATTATCGTCGAACGATAGAAAATAAAAAAAAAATCTTACTGACCTTCTCTTTTTTTTTAAGTTACCTTTGACCGATCCTACCAATCTGCAAAATGCCTAAACTCTTCCTCAAAACACCCTGTATAGTAGGGAATATAGCCTTTGTTTGACTTAACACACAATGAATGAGCCCGACTTTAAATTAAAGTAGCTCTATTAGTTAGCTTTTATGAGCGTCTGTGGTCCAGTTGGTCGGATCCTTGACTTGTAACCGGGAGGTCCCGGGTTCGAGTCCGGCTACTGGACGTGTACCAATGGGACTCTTTTTTCAGAGCCCATGTACGCAACCCTCGTACGGTGAAGGACAACATCGTGATGAAACCCGCACACCACAAGGTGTGTGAACCCTATAACGGCGATGGGCTCACCCCCGTCACGTTGGGTTAAATACGCTTGGTGAACCGTGGGTATTTGCTTTAGCAAGTGCCTCTGCCTACCCCTCTTTGGGATTAAAGGCGTGAAGTGTATTTATTTATTTTTATTTTTTTAGCTCTATTAGTACTAACTGAAGTCGGTTCTTTTTTCTTAAAAATTGTGTTTCTCACAGGTAAATTTACCATTTGCCTGCTAGCTCTTAGACCAATAGACCCTGTCGCAAACCGATCTCTAAGGTCGCCTTTTACTCCGTATAATTGAATAAATACGTCTGACATAACTATTCCTTCTTAATACAGTCTATTTGTAATAGCCTGTCTAGCTAAAATGCATCAAACTTATGTCAAATGCTTTTAAAATAAATACGTACATACATACATGTACTTTACGCTTGTCTACCAGAGGGGTAGGCAGAGACTACAGATCTCTATATGTCACAGTCCTGACATACCCCTTTCGTTTCATCTACATTCATACATCTTTTCATACATGACCTCCGCTTTCGAGTACTTTTCACGCCACCTTCCGCCAGGACAACAATCTAATCGATGTATGCCCTTCTGGAGCGACCTCTACTCACCCGACCCAATACATCGCCCATATAAATCTCTTTCGTCAATCGACTTGCATCCAATCTCTCCATATGCCCAAACCTTTTAAAATGTTTTAAAAATTTAAACTTATACACTTCACGCCTTTTAATCCCAAAGCGGGGTAGGCAGAGTATTATTTTTTGTTTTAAAAATTGTTTCCTGTAAATCCATGTACCTTTTCATGTAAAGTCAAGTAAATAAATTATTATTATTATTTTTACGTCCGTCGCCCATAATCCCACTAATACCATAACAAAAATGTATAACATAATTAAAATAACATGCACTCACGCGTGTAATTCCTCAGGGCATGTTCACACGCCACCACGCATACATATATCTTATGAGAAATACATATTTGGTTAACTTTTACATTAATCAGCACCTTTTCCATTAACTTTTAAAATTATTTTTACTGGGTACATGTCGGCCCACCGCAAAAAAACATTACGTGTAGTTCGCTTAGAGTAAGATAACAGGGAGTAAATTATTTTTCAAGTTCATGAATTTAAAACCATTTTTATCACTAATTTAATGTAGTGACAATGGTATAAAAAACAACACTACTGCTACTACATTTCACATCTTTCAAACCCAAAGCGAGGTAAGCGGTGCCGTACATAAGCTCTAATTAAAAAAAAAGAACTGACTTTTCAACATTTGAATGGGTTTTGGCACTGAACGAAGTTTAAATAATATGAAACGGGAGGCATCAGCTTTCAAATAAAAATAGAATCATCGAAATCGGTTTACCCAGTCAAAAGTTAACAAACATTAAAAAAATACTGACGAATTCGGTTAAAATAAGAAACTTCAACCAGTACCTAGTCGACCCTACGATTTTTTTTCAAGTTTTTACTATATGTAGTGCCTTATGGTGACGGCGTCACCTTACCATACATGTGTCACCATCCCAGCCCAACTTTTCCCGTCGTGGGGGTCGTAAGAGGCGACCGAGCAAGAGAGCGGACAGCAGCGCTCTCTGTGAGTTAACTACAACACCAGCGCGATCGCCAACCCGACTGACAAACGTGGCGATTATTGGGATTTCACCCCAAATGACGGAAATAATTGGGGGAGGCTCTCGTCCAGCAGTGGCTGATGTTGACATTTATTATCTATAATAAACTAATATTATTATTGGGAAAGTGAGTTTGTTTGTTTGTTTGTTCCGCTTTCACGCCGTAACTACTGTAACGATTGCTTTGAAATTTTGCAGATTTATAGTTAGAATTCCGGTTTAAATAATAGGTTACTTTTTATCCCGGAAAAATTGATGTTCCCGAGGGAAAACAAAAATATTCCTTTATACCGCAATATAACCAAAGTCCACGCGGGCTAAGCCGCGGGCGGAAAGCTAGTCTATAATAAATAGGTACATATTGAAAAAATAAACGTTCAGATGCTTAACCGATTTTGCGTTGGTGCGTCCATGATACGTTCGACGCATTATGCATAAGATTGACCCTAAACCCATAACTTCCCTATTGCCAATCCAACTACCCGTCAACTAGGCGACAGACTGTAGAATAAAGACATTTCATGGAAAAATGATCAGTCGTACTTCCGTTGTCAACATCAACCCAATGCAGAATCCTCTGCACATTTTCTGTCTATAAGACACACGATTATTGCTTAAGGAAGTACTTATCAAGAACCGGAAAGGCGAAGTGCTTACCGGAACGCAACGCTCGCGGCACCATGCCAAAGCATCCGCAGCATGAAAACTCATATAAACGCTATCAATAGTATTCATTCTGCAGGTGCAAGTATGAACTTTCATATTGTCATCAAACCCTGTTTATGTCATGTTTGGAATAATGTAATTTTGAAAAAAAAACGAACCGAATTCTGGCAGTAGTTGACGCCCGATCCTACGATTTCTTAAAGTTCCCCTTGATTAATGAATGGGGTTAGTCATCATTAAACTGTAATTTTCTTCAGGGATCATGGGAGCACCTTTGCTATATCTTCTTTCCGATAGTAAAATAATCATCTTATAGTCTTTTTATCTTAAACGGTGTTAGAACAAAGATAAAACAGCGTATAAATACGGACGGTTTGAGAGAGATTCCTTTTTTGAAATCGATCGAAAATTGCAAAGGAAAGTAAAAAAAATTGCAGAAGGAAGGTCTTTTTGTCAGGAAAAAAAAAGAACTTATTGATCGCTAGACTAGTGGGTCCAAAAAACATCACCTTGCGTAGTAATGAATAATTAGCTTAGGGTTTCCCAGCCGGCAGTGAACCACTGCCTACCTGCCTACTGCCTCTTGGACTATAAATATAAATGTCCGACGAAAACAGAATTCAATTCCACCTTCATGAAACATACTCTCAATCCTACTAACAACAAACTGTACGTAATAGAAAACATCATTACATTTTTAATAAGTAAACTACGTCTTTCTTTTTCAATCTACAAAAATAAGGAAAAAAATAAGACCCTTTTATGTCATCTTCCTATAGTCACAGTGGTCGAAATCCTCTAACAAACGTGGTTAATACAACAAAATGAAAAGACAATACTTATTTCTGGACTCGTGAATAATGAAATTCTCGTGTTTTTGTTACGATCGATCTTCGGTGTAGTGTACCTACTCGAAATCGAAGCCCCAGGGGGTGACTCATTGTCACACCATTTTGTCACACTAGTGTAAGACAGAGTTGCTGAAAATAGGTGATCGTTTCTTGCTCATAATATGCTGGTTTAAGGACCGATTTTTATTCTTTGTTGGAAAGAAGGTATACCAAGAGTGATCCCTGAATAAAGAAAGCAGAATATGATAGTAGTAACTTAGAAAAATCGAGGTAAACACACGAAAATCGGGCACTGATCGTTCGTAGGCGCGCGTCCTTACGGTAGAAGTAGGTCAGGTGTATATGACAAACACGGAGGGAGTATAGCAAGCAGGGCTTGGCTTACTAGCATTTTAGTTTGATAATTGGCGATTGGTCATGATTAAAATGCTAGTGTGACAATTAGTCATACCTCAGAACCTCTTTTATGGTTATTGATACATAGCATTGTATCTCTTCTTTCACGTGCAAAATGGCTGAAGCATAAATGAGACACTTGGCTGACACATATATTACATTCGGTTATGAACACGAGACAGAACTATTGAACGTTGACTTTAGCAACATCCAGTTTATAGACTCACTTTTAGCACTTAATACTATCATGAATTGATAATTAGCGACTAGATCGTACTCCAAACACTCCTGTTCTAATCCGGGATAATTCGTAAAATAACGTAGCAATCTCAGGGAATAAATATTAATGGGTATATTTCCCTTTTCACACAGTTCCTATTTCTGTCAGTAATGTTCTTTTTTTAACCCATGGAGAGTATGACAGCTGTGTAGCGGCCATTGGGACCCCTGGTGAGATGTGGGTAGTAAGTAATCCAGGGTGGTTGAAAGACGTTTTATTTAGAGCGTGACGTTATTTCCATGACGGCGCTTTTTGCGGTATCAATAGAAACCTAAATGACCTTTTTGACCACCGTAGGCGAGCCTTACAATGACGTCACGAAAATTAAGGAATGTGTTTTTCTTGAGTGAAAACGAATTTTGAAAATGGTATTTTTTAAATTCAACTTCTATCTATATATATACCTTTTTCTTTCCTTTATTTACCACCTAAAAAATAAACACTATTATTGAATTCATTGTTTACTCCTGCCTAACCCTGAGATAATTAAATTTACTGTACTTTTGCAACTAATGGCCTTACATGCACTAGAAAAATTGTTTAACGTGGAACTGCTAGTAATCTGGTCTTGTTAGTGAAATACAGGATAACCACAGCATACATGGATACGTGTCATGATTGTTTGGCCAGTAAAAAGAGGCTTTTCCGAAATATTTTTTTTGTTTCGCCTTTCCCCCTTTTGGCGTGGCTAGTACGAGGAGTATGTATGCCACCAAAGGAGGAAAGACGAAGACACAGCTCTGCGGAAGTGGAGACGGATTGGTCTCGCGTTCCGAAGAGGTATGAACGATCCGGCGGTTTTGGGTTTCGATTGGCGCCCTAGCGGGAAGCTGAGACGAGGAAGACCACCGCACACGTGACAGCGGCGCTCGGCGGACTTCGAGCTCAAAGCGGCGGGCATTAACTGGAATGCGAAGAAGATGGCAAATCTGGGCAGAGGAACATGGAAGATGATGCGTTCAGATGTTTTTTTATGCTACATGATGATGATGAAAAGTAAATGTAATTTGATTGTAATCTATTCAATTATTTACAATACCGACCGCCCTATTGAACACTCGACGTTGCGTTATGTCATTAAAATGTTATTTCAACAAATTGTAGACGTAGACATATTGACTTTTCGACCTAATGAATCATCGACCGCTCAAAAAACATTTGAAATATAACATGCACGGGTTGTCGTTATTTAGATGAATCGATGTCGACTTATTGGCGATCGACAATTTGGCGTTCGGTGTTATGTAGCAAACCCAGGTTTCTGTGTACCAAGCCCCCGGGCAGTCATTGCGTATATTTTATGATGAAATGGCATCACAATAAAACTCAGAAAGGTAATATACAACAATATCGATGCGTATTATCTAGTGATAGATCGATTATTTTATGGCAAGTCTATTTATGCAAACTAATTTGGAATCAAAAATTAACTATAGTAGTGAAAGTTTAACAACCAATCTATGGAACCAATTTCGTCCAAGTTTGTGTATACTCGTAGAATACAAATTAGGGAAACTTTAAGCGTCGCTGTTTTGCTTCATGAAAATTGACAAAATTTTACTAGGTAAGTTTTAATTTATTACTCCTATTTTTTGTTTTACTTCGGGGAGCTTACAAGATAACAAAAACAACCGCAGACAGGTGATATCGGAAACTGTGTTAAAATATTATTTAGTAAATCATCATGCACAGTGAATCATTTTGAAAAAAAAAATACATACCTTTTTGTATCCAAAACTGTTATGTCTATTTTGTGTTAATTTTAAATTTGTATTATTTTACAGTAATTAGTTGTTTATTTTTTGTTGTGATGTGAGTAAATTATCTCTCTCTTCTTTTAATTCCAAAAAGTAAGTGCCAAGTAAAGTAAATAAATAAATTAATAACCCGACGTGTCAGGGGGGCAGCCCATCGTCGTTACAGGATTCAGACATATGTGGTGTGGGAGTATCATCACGATGTTTGCCTTCACCGTACGACCGTTGGGTAGACCTGTATTAATACACGTGCGGACAGTGAACGATTGGGGGCGTCATAACAATAAAAAATCTATTGTTGCTAACTTACTGTCCTTAATGTGTTAACCTTTGCATATTTAACAGCGCCTTTATTGGTTAAGCGGACATCATAGACTGTGTATCCTCCTCAACCCATGTCAACCTTCCGAAAGTAGAAAGTGATGGGAACAGACGTGAACTTATACTTCGTACAACTAACAATAAAAAATCTATTGTTGCTAACTTACTGTCCTTCAATGTGTTAACCTTTGCATATTTAACAGCGCCTTTATTGGTTAAGCGGACATCATAGACTGTGTATCCTCCTCAACCCATGTCAACCTTCCGAAAGTAGAAAGTGATGGGAACAGACGTGAACTTATACTTCGTACAACTATTTATATTAGATATAGTCGATAGACTTGACCATAAGTATGATTTTCCAAGAAAATGGTCTGTGAGTGCTGATGATAATTCCAGTGTTACTATAACATCAAGAAGGTAGAGTTTTGATATTGTAACATGTAATAACTATTAAATTGCATTTTTAAAAAAAAGCCTTTTTAAATGTTTCTTGTCGTGACTTTTCATTGGATACCCCACATGAATATTTGAATTAAAGTCGACATTTTTTTTTGCGAAAAGTTGACTCATTAAAAACAAATTATCCGGTTTCATTTATAACAGACTCTAAAATACTTTGTCGTTTCTTTCATTTGATACCCCACTTGGACATACTTATTCAAGTTAAATTTTTCATCTCCATAACTTTTTAGTGGATGAACAGATATCGATCAAATATAGCTATGAACACGCTCAATCAAATCAGCTTTCCAACAAAATAAACCGCATCAAAATCGGATCATCCGTTTGGGAGCTACGTTGCCTCAGACAGACACATACCCACACTGACACATCAGACTTATAACACTTGTCGTTTTTGCGTCGGGGATTAAAAAATTAACCTTGAGTTTCATGTCTTTCATATTACTTTCAACCATAGAGTACAGCAACAACACCAGGACAACCAGTACTGTTTAAGTATGAATTAATAAACTCTTTATTGCACATCGGCCAGGACAATCTACGAGCTAAATATTGAAACTCACATGTTAATGTGATTAAAAAATAAGTTTTTTTTACTGTTGCAATATACCTTACCTACTAAAACATCAATAAATTTTAGTGACACACGAAGTGTAATAAAAAATGATACTATCACGTCCGTTACCCCCGAAAGGGGGATAGAACCTTAGATACAAGGACCCTTCGGCCACATTTAGCATAGCGGCATGCCAGGAAGAAAGACAGCGCTGATGCATTGGTCTAATATTGACCATAGTAAGACTGCATAAGTAAGCCTACCTCAAAAGGATTTCCTATAGGTAACAAAATTGTATGAGTCAGTTTTTATTTTATTGGAACCTTCAGTCATCATCATCAGCCCATACTTGTCCCCTGCTGGACATAGGGCTTTCCTATTGCACGCCACTGTGATATGTTTTCGGCTTGTCGCATCCAGCTTCTGCCAGCCTCAGATCATCTGTCCACCTTGCCTGGGGGCGTCCTACACCTCGTTTGCCGAGACGCGGTCTCCACTCGAGAACTCGTTTGCCCCAATCGTCATGGGTTCTACGTCTACTATGCCACGTCAGCTTGCTAAACCGATGAGCTTCGTCGATGACTTTGGTTCTGTCAGATCACTTCATTTCTGATTCGACCATTCACAGAAACGCCGACCCTGTCAGTGTCCAAGTCTCACCTCCGTATGTCATTACACCTTTTAGTATTCTACCTACCTACAATGACGACTGAAGGGCTGGATCCATTACTGCTATTACTCTGTTCCCTGCTAGCTGAATGTTGACGCTACCCGTGTAGTGACAGCGAATAGAATACATGTGTCACCATCCCAACCCAACTTATCCCGTTTTGGGGCTCGTAAGAGGCGACCGAGGGAACTCTCCAGAGTACGGGCTGAAATGGGCTGAGGTGACACATGTATTATATTCGCCGCCACCACACGGCTAAATCACATTCGAATGTTCTGAATGGAAGACGATCGGTATATAAAGACCGATGCTCGGGTTATCAAGATCAGTCTCATCTAGACAGCGATACAGTGAAGGTCGAGTATTAAACGAATACTAAGCAATGATAGGTGTAGTGTAACGGTTTTAATCAGTGTTTGTTTCATCATTCTCGATTGGCGGTACCTACATTTTGAATATACTCTCGCGGTACTCACTACCCACGCACATTAAACTTTTAACAGTAAACTTAAACTAATAACTAACACAAAACCATAAATGTTATTTATGTAATACAATTAAACTGAAAACTTAGAACTGTACTCTACTTCAAAGAAGTTAGAAACTTATGCACATATACACGATTTGGTGCTCAAGTTACATGTTCACACTAAGTCATAGTACAGTAAGCTACCGACAAGGGAAATCCCACACAACCCCTACGCCGCAAATGAATGTGCTCCCCCATTACTTTCACCTGGCCGCGCCCACAGTCCGACCCTCACGAATTTATTAACTAATCGTAAATCACATAATATACACTTACATTATGGCGGTAAAAACACAAGTCAGAGAAAAGTCAGTGTGCCGGCGAGACGTTACATTAATATCGGACAGTAATTGGTTTATTCCACCGGAACGGAAGCGTGCCAATGGATTTCATTCATTAAGCTCTATCAATAATATTACTTTTCGGCATTAATCTAAAAAAAAAGCCTACTTATGCAAAATAAAGCGTAATTACATTAGTCAAAGCTATTATTTTAAGATACCACATCAAAATGGAGTGGATAAAATGTTTGGAGAAATTACGTCTATAATTCACGTAGTAATTCATTCAGGCTTAGATGGCTCTATTAAGGGCGTGTTAAGAGGGTTTGACATTACGAGTAATATTCCAATACACCAATTTATATAAACGTGGACACTGTTTGGGCGTAATTACATTAGTCAAAGCTATTATTTTAAGATACCTAAGTACATCAAAATGGAGTGGATAAAATGTTTGGAGAAATTACGTCTATAATTCACGTAGTAATTCATTCAAGGCTTAGATGGCTCTATTAAGGGCGTTGGTTAAGAGGGTTTGACATTACGAGTAATATTCCAATACACCAATTTATATAAACGTGGACACTGTTTGGGCAAAGTAGATACCTATAAAAAAATGTCAGCCTAGTTCTAATGGTTTCCTCATTATAATACACACATCAAAAGTATCTAGACATCAAGAATATTTTTATAGCTCCAAAAAAATCTAATTTATTTAAATCAAATCTAATCTTCTGGATTGGTCTTCTACCTATTTCCCCACGCCTGTATCAAGGGCTTATCACCACATTTTGAATAATTAATGAATAATTTCAGTTTTTGTAAAATATATTCTTGATTGCAATCTTCTAAAATGTACATGATCTCTAGACATTTTTGATGTGTGTATTTTCCAAATAAAGTAAAGAGTTATAGCTGTAGAGGTGTTTAGCTCACGTGTTGTTCTTATAATCCTAAGGCACCCCAGAAGTGCAGAGGGTCTTGACAAGACCACGGCACGCTTTCGTGTCTGCAGCGACGCAGGTCAATTCTGCGTATTTACTGTACGAATACGATACGCAATATTGATCTTGGGCAATTGTGTAATCAGTCTCCCATAGTCAAAGAAATCGCCATGAGGCCAAACAATCCGAATAATAAAGCATCGAATAATGCTTGTAAGCCTGAAACCTGAACCGTTGCCTTTGAATGATTCGCCCACTACTACATTTGCTTATAATATCTTGTGTGATAATATTTATAGAGACGTGTGCGTGCCGAAAAGATATTTTTATGTTCCCCGCAAACATTACCCATCATTGGGCGCGACCCTACATTTATTTTTCCTTGCTACATTTATTGATTGGGCTAAAAAATTAGAGGGCATTTTTCACGGAGCCCCTCATTATTATACGGAAACCGATGGACGTTTTAGAAGCTTTATTATCGGCAGAAGGTCATTGTCTTTGTATTACCTTGCTCCATGTTATTTTATGTAGGTATATTACGTAAATTTGTTACCAAACATTTGATAAGATAAAATCTTGTAACTTTTCGTCTTTTTTAACGACATCGAAAAAGATTCTCAATTCGAAATATGTTTTTTTACATTTATGTATAACGTGGACCGTCGTATATCGAACCATACAATTTTTGTGTTCCTTTTGATTTATCAGGTTTGCCCTGATTTCCTTATCATGGGACCACTTTGGAAATATCTTCTTTCCAACAGAAAAATCATCAAATTCGGTTCATAAACGACGAAGTTAACCGCGAACTAACATGAAAAGCATAAATACGGTCAAATTGAGAAAGACGAAAGAGTTCAAAAAAGGAGGAAAGAGGAGCACGTGAGCCAAGATAGACAAGACATTAAACAAATACGCGCTGTGATTGGCTGCTATGTCAGACATCGTGCGACTTAACTGCTTTCAACCAATTGCAGTGCTTGGTATGTCTTGTCATTTCTTTCTTGGACCGCTTTGCTAGGGGGGGCAGAATAATTTATTAGTCTCTTCTCGTTTTCTATAATCGTATAATATTCGGACTGTTACGCTACGTACTCAGTGAACAAATTGATACGATGCGGTCCGATACGATTATATATCCGATACGAACTTATATTCCTAAAATGACAATGAAATGGTGTGCTCAGCTATTTATAAGGTCTATGTCACAACTACTTACCGTATTTATTATATCATAAATAAGATACCCGCTAATTTTGAACTCTACTGGCCGGTGATAAAGCTTTGTTACTATTTTTATAAAGAGCTTCTCATAGCGAGTGGGCGAGAGTATAAAAGTAAGACCACTAAGGACAAGGGACAAAACGTATTTTTAGATAAAGTTATTAGTTTTATATGAAAGTAACTCCACGTTTCGGATATTTCAGCACAATATTTTTTATGTTGGCGACTATAAAAATAAAACTAATAGTCTCGCGGAATTTTTACTTATGTACAAACCTACTGGGTGAAGTTTTATGACTTGAGAGATTGGTTTTCAGACAAAAAACTACTTTTAAGTTCATTCCTCACTTAATGGTAGGTATTTGTAAAATAATATTACTTATCTGTATATCTATAACATATATACAAATCAATGCCACCTTTTCGGGCTCACCTACCGAAATCAAATGTTTAGACTTTGTTCGGAATATTTAGTAAATGGTATATGTGAAGTTTGCATAAAATCAGCCGAGCGGTTCTTCCATCACATTTTTTGTAACAAACGAATTCAATAAATGGGAGTTTGCTGTCAATTTTTCATGTTCCATTTTTTTTTAACTATTTCACTTTTTACATAGCGAAACAAGTACCGGGGTGCTAGTATTTTTTTAATAAATTGCTGTTCGTTAGTATCTCTAAAACTCGTGAACGGCTGGACCGATTTTGGCTAATTTTGTTCTTTAATTATTCGTGGAAGGCCAGGGAAGGTTTCAAAAGGTGTATTACTTTACACTTCCTACGGCAAAACAAATGTTTGCCGGGACAGCTAGTAGATATAAATCGGATAATGTAGTACAAGTAATTAAGTATACCTAAAAACTATAAAAATGGATGTCAGTGCTAATTGGCTATATTTCCTCCAACATTCAATGTGAATAGCATCTAAAAGATTGTAAAAAATCACATATTCTGAAATAAAAATAAATGCTTTTATTGGAGATCTACCTCTATTATATCTTTGAAGCATTAGACCTATCATATATACCCAGGGTCGAAAAAATTATAGGCCCTGGAAAGGAACAATAATCCTACCGATTTGTACGACAAAATAGCCAGGGTTCATCTTTAAATTTTTTGTTGGTTAGATTACCGGTGTCAAACTAGCGATATTTACATTTGATTGCAATTTCGTTTCTTTTCAAAAATAAAGGAATATCTCCTATCAGTAAAATAAGCTAACTAAAGGCATTAAGATAGTTCCGATATTTTTTCCATCCTGTATACTATTTGATATACCACACCTACACATATTCATTGGATAATCTAAAAAGTCGCCATTTATGCCTGCATCCTGCATGTTGACTCTAATATATTGAATCCCTGGAAATGACACAAGTTGGCATATCCATTTTGCGGAAATGTTTTATGCGAAAGGTATAAAAGTTGTTGTGAAAATAATATGACAATTTGCTGTCAAAATATTTATAAAAAGTCCTTAAAAGAAAATTTCTAGTAAACTTTCTAACTCGTGTGAAATGTCCCGTGAAAATTTGTTGTCATAACAGCATGTTCCCCTTAAGCTGTGCCCAGTCCAACCGCATCATTCTCAGAAGTACCTGCTACTGACTCTCTGAAACCCAATGAGCTATCAAACTACGAAATACTCATTTCAATCGATATCAGTTTATGTTGGACACTTGTATACATCCGAGCGGCGCACTGCAATAATAAAAAAACAATAACTTGAAAGATAATGGTCGGGATTTTCACGATAGGAAGGGCGAAGCCGGTGTCCCGGTTGTCGGCGCGGAGTCTCCGTTGATTGCTTACGATTTCTACCGGAGTGTTCTCAATTTTCAACGTTTCCGCGATTCGTTAGGAAAACGACAAAATGATACGTCTGTAGTGGAAACTTTGCCGATCTCACAAATACTGGACTTACGGTTTCATGGAACAATGGTAAGTCGTGTTTGTAATGTAGCATTTTGTGATGCTTTTTGATAGTTAGAACATACTTGGGCGGGTAATTTTTAACCAACTTCGAAATAAGGAGGTTCCTAGATCTCCCGAATTGACTGTACTTTTTTAGTGTCCGTTACCTCAAAACTTGACTGAGTGAACCGATATTCATAATTATTTTTTAAGCTGATGCTTGCAATTTTCTTCCCAATTAAATTTGTTTCAGTTCTGAGAATGGCATCAATGAGAAAACCACATACGTCTTAATATTTTACTAGTTGAAGTTGGTTCTTTTTTTATCTTAAATTATTTATCACTTCTATAGACCTAAATAATATAAATGCGTGGCCCACAACCGAGTCAAATATTGAATACGGAGGCTTTATAGATAACCAATAACTGAATCATTAAGGTTCCACTTAGTTAAAATTAAAA
>SJJU01005742.1:0-16834 GCA_012932125.1 Conopomorpha cramerella | reverse complement strand
TTTAACTCACAGAGAGCGCTGCTGCCCGTTCTCTGGAGAGTTCCCTCAGTCGCATCTTACGACCGCCAACACGGGGAATGTTGGGCTGGGCTGGTGACACATGTATTCTATTCGCCGTCACAACACGTCTATAAAACACCTAACTATATAAGTATTAATATTATGAGTCAATATCATAACTAGAAGTGACGTATTTATGTGTATATTAAGGTTGTGTGTTTTCCTTTTCTCGGTAGGAAAGATAGACGTAAAATGTATGTAGGTATATAATATGAAATGATAATACGTAAAATGATACGAAATAATAGCTGACCCGGCAAACGTTGTTTTGCCAATACACAGTGTTTCTCTGTTATTATAATGAATGTTTTATACATGTAAACCTTCCTCAACAATCACTCTATATACTAAAGAAAACCATACAAAAAATCCGTTGCGTAGTTTTAAAGATCTAAGCATACATAGGGACATACAGCTTACATACTTTGTTTTATACTGTGTAATAATGCTTCTTACATATAATGCTTCTTCAATAATCACTCCATATACTATTAAGTTAACCTATGTCCAGCAGTGGACAAGTATGGGCTTATGATGATGATGATGATACTGAAAGAAACTATTTAAAAATCCGTTGCCTACTTTTAAAGATCCAAGCATACCTAGCACAGACAGCGGGAGGCGACTTTGTTTTACACTATGTATTGGAAGCCCATGAACTAATTGTTTCTTTTGTATGTGTGTGTATCTATTAGTAAATATATATTTCGACATCTAGCGTATTGACTACGTCACTGACGTCTTTGACCTCAACCAAACGTACCGAACGTCGACATTTGGTCCGGTCACGCGCAGGCGAGGAGGCGTGCGACGAACACTCGCGCCCCATTGGCTCCTGCTGAGTGACGTCACTATTCTAGTTATTTTCATATGTTGTTTTGTTTGCTTAGGCATCGAGAGATAAGATTGTTATTCGCGTGTGCTGTTTAACGAGTTATCGTTACAATAAAAACGTACAAACGCCGCGGGATTTTTCAGTACCTTTCTGTGCGCACATCGGAGAGCGTTCGGAGTGACATTACGCGCTTCATGCAAAATATAATTATTGTGTTATTTTACATTCGCTTACCTTGAGAGTTCTTTGACACCCTCTTCGTCGTGTGTGCTCGTTGTGTTCAATTATTACCAATAGTATTACAATAAAAAAATCTGTGATAATTTATTTTAAAACTAGTTTAACAAAATATCAATAATGTATAGGAAAAGGAGAGTTCTTGCACAAATCAACAACATTTTCCCGTGAGTTTTACCCTATTTCCATCTGCCTCAAAGCCCTTCGCCGTTCAACATCAGCTAAAGCAAGTGTCCTTCTCTCCTTTTGCAGAGACTTCGAACCGTTCGCGGCGTCGCCACCAGCGCCCGAGGATTCGTTCTTCTACATAAAGTATCCGAAGACAGACCAGTTCTTCGCGAAGAACAGCGTCAACAAGATTGAGCAGGACATCCAGAAGGTGCTGCAGGAGCCGAAGGTCGTCACGGCCGCGTCTTATGTGGCTAAGGAGAAGGACTGGTCAAAACACACGAAGCCCTGCCAGGATGTGCTCCACAGCATCGCGTCTGCACCTAACTTTTCTGCCTGTGAGTATTTTGTGTTCTTAGAAATTAATCCCTATTTTTGTTTGGTCACGGTCGCGGCATCACGCGTGGACAGAATTTGATAATTACTTTTTGTTGTGTTTGTTTTTGTTACAAGAAGATTCTTATGAAAGATAGGATTATAGAATGACCACTGTAGGGTCCAATAGTTGAAATAAAGAAAGAAATTGATTAACAAATCTCTTTTCCTGTCACCTTTTGACTTTAGATGTCTTGTCACTGTGCCAAATAGCAATCAGTTTGAATATATTACTGAATCAACTGGTTAAAATCGTTCTATTTACCTTGAGAATAAGTATTTAGTATAATATTAGTATTTTTAATATATCGTTCTCAAACACGCATACGCATCTTCTTCGATAAAATTTATCGATTACGCTATAGTTTAATCAGCAAAAGATATATATACGTATGTGTCCCGATGCCAGTTCTTAATTATTTCTATTTCCAAATATAAGTATATAGGAAACAAAATAATCGTCCTTGACTATCCCCACATCCACGATGTCACTCAATTTATATAAATATAAATAATCTAGCTGAACCGGCAATAGTTTTTTGACACTATAAATTATTAACGGTGTTTCCCTGCTTTTATATGCATGGATTAGACATATAAACATTCTTCTAGAATCACTCTTATCTAGTAAAGAAAACCGCATCAAAATCCGTTGCGTATTTTAATATATCAAAGCATACATAGGAACACACAGCGGGAAGCGACTTTGTTTTATACTATGTATGGATTGATAGGAAAATATAAAAAATAGTGAGTCGTCAATGACTATGCCACATCCACGAGGTCTCGCAATTTATATAAAGATATATGCAAGTATGAAATTATAGAATCGACTACTAATAATACACAGTTAAATTTGTTATTTGCACATGTATTTTAACAAATAATAATTTAATCTAATCTTCAAATTTTGTTTTTCTTTTGTCGTCACTTCAATGCCTATGTACGATTGAGTACTTTCTTTCGTTGATATAATGCTTAGATTGTAAAATCCTAATTTAGGGTTTAGAAGGTATCTGTCCATTTTTGATATTTTTAGAAGATAAATTTTGTGAAAAGTGGCATTTAAAAAAATAATATATAGCTCTATTTTGTCTATTATAATTTATTGTATGTGGTAAGAGATGTGATACCACCTTGTTATAATATTATGATTTTTGTTATTTATTTTTTTATTTTTATCATTTGTCCGCATTGTCGCTATTGGGAATTAATATTAATAGAAACAAGGTTTTCAGTAATACTATTACAATATATTGACAAAAACGTATAAAAGGAAAAATAAACATTACCGGTTAGGCGACGAGTTTGCAACAGTCGCCATAGTAAAAGTTGTTCATATTGATGAGCCCAACAAAGTTTCTAAGACCATTGCTCGGGGTTCTTTTACACACAGTATATGTAACTTCTACATTCTTATATTGTACCTAAATCCGCCATTGTATAATGAAAGGTGATATTGATTATCAATGAATTGTACTTTTATCAAATATTTATCTTGTTGTCACTCGCGTCACGGAATGATAGTATCTAAAAATAATAGAAAGTATTATACAGAATGTAATTCACAAAAATATATTTGTTTGTCGGTTAGACGATTTCTATCAAGGGATATTATTAGCACAGATTTGAATTTGTTGATAATGTTTTCTATCGCGAATTTGTTTCTAACAATCGCACCTATTGCTGATTTTTTATTTATAACATATCTATCATACCCAACAGACTTTCATCATCATCAGCCCATACAGATTTTGTTCTATGTTAATTATGAATATTGATGTTTAACTGCCCAGTATACACTTTCTTTTCTTTCGTAGGAATTCTTGAATTAACACAATAGAAAAGAAAATAGCGAAATCCGCCGTTCAGGCATTTATCGAAAAGAAAACCAATACGGATCGTGATTTTTTACTCGATCGCTTAGTAATTAATCTTACAATCAATTACTAAACAAATAAAAACAATATTCATCCGACCCCCATCGCCCAATAATCCTTCATCCATTCTTCACGCCATCTAAATGAAATACATAATTTTATTAGTGACGTCATTATTTATATCTCCCAGCAAATAATATGTACAACGAACGATGTATACTTTTGAATTGAGAATTAAAACGTCATGTCTGTACATAATAGTTAATTCTATAGTCAAGTTTCAGTCACCAGACAATAAAAGGAATACACAAACTTGTTTACAATAGACTTTATGATGTAACAGTTGATAATTAAGCGTCATTATATCAAATTTACTGGTATAATAAACAATCCAGAAAGTTACGAAAATTTCACCGAAATTGCGTCATATTTAAAAACTAAGAACGAACAAATATGATAAAAATTTAAGTAGGGTGACTACAATTTACTGCAGAGTTGTAGATTTTTCCATAATCGATTTGTCATACCATTAAAAGTATGTGATCATCGATAACTTCCCACAATAGTGTGAAACGTTTACAAGAATTTCGTAACTGTTTAGTAACACAAAGATAAATGAAAATGCCAATTCATAGTAATAAATATGATAAACTGTATGGTGACTGCAATTTCCTGTAGAAACGTAGATCTGCAATGCGATTTGTATTCATCATCAATCAATATGACAACATGTTTTGCTTTGAATTATTGATTACATTTGGAATACTCTAGAATTTAGTTGGTTCGGCGTTGCTCTGAAGGATCGAATCAGAAATGAAATGATCCGACAGAGAACCAAAGTCATCGACATAGCTCGTTCGTTTAAGCAAGCTGAAGTGGCAGTGGGCCGGTCATATTAGCCGTAGAACCGATGACCGTTGGGCCAAACGAGTTCTCTCATGGAGACCGCGTCTCGGCAAACGGAGTGTAGGACGCCCTCAGGCAAGGTTGACTGATGATATACGCAAGATGGCTGGCAGAAGCTGGATGCGAGAAGCCGAAACAGATCACAGTGGCGTGCAATTGGAGAGGCCTATGTCCAGCAGTGGACAAGTATGGGCTGATGATGATTGATGATGATGATGATACTCCCTTTGTTTGGTAAATATTATGTACTAACATGTTTTTTTTATTAATGTTTTCAGTATCAGCAAGTGGCGTCAAGAAATCACCAGCCGACGATGACTTCAAAGAGGAGACCTCTGCATGTGGAACTTCTGTTGTTAAGGTACTTTTCATTTACATCTTTATGTTAGTACATCTTCACCCTAATTGGACGTAGTTACACAGAAAGGACTCAATCCACAAAAAAGTTACTTCGGAAATATTGAGCTTTAAAGTTGGATGCGCTATTGACCCGCCATACATGTGGATTGAGTCAGGGTACGTAAAAAATAGGTTGTAGTGAACTTTTTTGTATAAATGCTTCTTTATGTGATGGATATATTTTAACTTAGCACCGTGGTATAGCTAACCCAATGGAGAATTTTCCAACTCCAAAAGTTTCTTATCTAGATGTCGCTAGTAGATATCCAGGGGGACTTTTGTCAGTTATATTTTAAGAATAAATTATGAATGAATTCAGTTTTTGAAAAATATATTCTTGATTGCAATCTTCTTGTGTGTAGGATATACCTTGTACTATTTGTGCCAGAGACAGGCATAAGAATTTAAATAACAACCTAACACAACCACCATCACGTCCAACAGGTAGCATCACAGATGATATCCCGCTCTCCACGCGGCTTCACTCTCGCGTCTCCCTCCGAGGAGGACCTGTCCCCCAGCGGCGTGAGCTCGGCTACGGCGGCGGCGGCGGCGAGGGGCCGACGAGGGTCCCGTAGTTTACCCGCCTCGCCTGCACACACACCGCCTCACAGCCCTAGGGCAGCCAGGAAGAGTGGGAACAGGTATGTTTGCTCAAAATGTGATCTTTTTATTGTAAACTGACTGATCTGTCACCATTATTGCTGAACATGGCGAGCCAAAGGCACGACGCCAAACAACGATCGTTCTTCTGAAATGCGAGCCCATCGTCTTAACTTAGTTAAGTTAACTAGATCGTCTATCACCTTGCCCAGTGACAATTACACCTTGGACTCCCACTGTACCCTTGGCCCCTGGTGGTAGAACACATCGCTGCTTATCATCAGGCAGGTTAGTGGCCAAAAGCTTGTTCACTGGGCATTAAAAAAAAATACTGCAACGAGTAACTAAGGTTATGTATGTCGTTGCAGATACTTCACGTCCCCGTTCGAGCCGGCGGAGAGCCGGTCGTGGCTGTCGGGCGCGCTGCTCGCCTGCAAGCGACAGCTGGCCGCCTCCGCCACCACGCTGCTCGAGGAGGACGATCTGCAAGCTCGCCTGCAAGGTTACTACTCACTTAGTCCATTTCATCGTCAATTACCGTTGACCCATTTACTTAGGTTATCTACACTAATATTATAAAGAGGGAACCTTTGTTTGTTTGTTTGTAATGAATAAGCTCAAAAACGAATGAACCGTTTTTTTAATTATTTCACCATTCGTAAGCTACATTATCTACAAGTAACATAGGCTACATTTTATCGCGAAATTCCCACGGGAACAAAAGCGCGAGCAACACCACGCGGTACAGCTTGTTTGTTATAATATTATAACGAGGAAAGAATTGTATTGATGGATGTTTGTAACGAATAAAAGCTACTTGACGAAGGAATCAAAAAAAATAAACGCGAGTAATACCGCGCGGTACAGTAGTACCATATAAAACTTTGTACGTAACACATGTAAATGTAAAATGTTTGAGAATCTCGCAACGGCGATGGGATCATTAACAGTATCACCTCTGGGACCGGGATGAACAGATTTTTTTTCGAAATCGAAAAACTAATTTTGTTCTTTATGTATTTTTAAATGAATAAATGTCTCTCAATCAATCCATCTATCAACCTAAATCGATGTGATGATGAACACACATCAAAAGCTCTAAAATAAATCTAATTTATTTAAATCAAATCTAATCTTCTGGATTGGTCTCCTACCTGATTTCCCATGCCTGTATCAATGACTTATCACCACATTTTGAATAAATTATGAATGAATTCAGTTTTTGTAAAATATATTCTTGATTGCAATCTTCTAAATGTACTTGATCCCTAGACACTTTTGATGTGTGTAATGTGTGATATTCGAAGTAAATTCAATTTAATTGATGAATTCAAAATGTTGCATACATATTCATACACAGTCTAGTTTGATTTCGTCTACTAAGTACACTTTTACATCTTTTCAGGTGCCACATTAGCAGAATCTGTCGAAAATCTCGGACCCGCGCCACAAAGTATTGACGCCAAATCCATGCCCGCGCCGCCTGCGGAGCCCACCTCATCCAAAACCTCCGGCAGGACTACCTTAAGGCCCAAACCAACCGAACTACGAGAAATGAACTTCTGGTCGCCGACGTCAATGTAACCGTCAGTCCGTCAAACAATATTGAGACGTCGAATCTTTAGATTAAAAGTACTGACGCACGTGCTCGTTACTGGTATGATTTTAAAGCAATTCCCGTAAATTAACACGACGATTTTAATTGACAAAGCTTTGACTCAACAATGATAGAAGCTATTACGGGAATCGCTCTAAAAGTATGTCAGTAAAGAACACGTGGGCACCTTACAGTACCTTAACACGCAAGGGGCAAGATTCATCCGCCTTCGTAATTCTGTTTTGAGTCTCTCTAAAATTATACTTTCGAAAACGGGCCATTTTTAATTGTTTTTTTTTTTGTTTTGAAGTCTTGCTCTTTGGTGTTAAGCGATATTATTGTATGAAGCCGAATTTCTTTTGTTGGTTATGTTAAGTGAAAATATTGATGCTAAAGTAAGGTTATACTGATTAAGTTTGTATCGTCTTACATTAATAATAAATGGGTTAGCAGTAGTTTGATCAACGTAATATTTCTATTTTTATCGTGGTCTCTTTATCATTCTACTTTCCTATAAGATATGTATGTGGTGTCATGTGAAATTGTTCTTAGTGTAAGTGTGACAATTGTGAAGAAGAAATCTGTTTTTTTTTAACAAGACATAATATTCTTCTTGTGGCATAAATTAACAAAATTGTTAAAAAAAAACTATTGTTTATCAGGATGATTACTGTTTTCAAATAGTGAGATTTTTGCGGCGCTATGTGTATGACTTGAGAATCTATTTTTTATACATTTTCCTTTAAAGTATTAATATTTAAGTATCTACGTTTATTGATATTTATTACGCATAATGAGTAGTCGCACAACCTTTGAATTTGAATGTATGAGAATGATTGATTGATGTGATTACGACTGTAATGTTCATTTCATTATTACTTTTTAATTTTTTTTTGACTTCACATTAGCGCTATATAAGATTAAGTACTTTCCATCTGGATGTAAAAAAAAAAAACTTGTGAGGGCGCCATTTGTGTACTGGCCATAAATAATAGAATTATTTGTTTGTATATTTGACAGGTTTTATTTTTAATGGATTGCCTTTCTGGTTTTGTTTTACTTCCCGTTGGGACATAATCACGTTCATTCTAATTTAAGGCTTGCGATTATTACTTATGTCATGTAAAGTCGAAAATTTATATTGGGCAGAAATGATGAAATTGTATTTTCATAGTATGATTTTAAGATATTCTTGTCTCTAACGCACAATGGATTATAAAAAAATATACATTATTGTGCTAAGCGAAACATTGTTGTTTGATTTAGTAAAATACACGCAAAGTTTTTTTTCCAAGTTTGTCTCTATTCCGTAGGGTCGTGGGTTCGATTCCAACCGTTGACAGTGCTTAGGTGATGCACTTTTAATTACTTGTTGGATGTGACTGGGTGTTTTATTTATATAAGTATGTTTATAAAAGAAAAAAAACCATTTAATAAGTATATTTTGTTTTCTGAATTCCATAACACAAGTGCTTTAGCTACTTAACATGAGATGAAGGCAATGTGTGTGTTGTTGTAAAATATTTATTTATTATTATTTTATATTTGGGGCCTCATGGATAAGGAAATTATTTGCTCATTTTATGGAGAGGATGGATGAAAGTCGACCCTTAAATGCATACAGTATCGAAATCGATACATCGACTTTTAGGCTGAAAAATTCGTGATCTTTGACACTAAAAAAGAAATGTTTTATTGGAATTGATGGCAATGTTCATAACAATAAAAAAAAACAAAAAAGTATTGACAGATTGATAAAAATATTGTGCTGCGAGAATTCAAACTAGTTAACAGACGTTTATTGCTGCTTTCCAGTAAATTGCGAAAAGTACTTTGAATTATCTGCAATTCAATAAATAATCCTGCAGTGAAATAATATTTAGTGGACAGGTATGTTTCTGAATTTGACTACTAATTTTATATTTTTTATGGGAACGGTATAATTTGTTGGTTACAACCTATTTTATTGTTGTATCGAAAACGATACTTCATGCATTGGCGATGGGTATAGTGCATGTACCTGGAGTAAGCTTTCGGAAATAAGAAGGAATATTGTTTTTGTAATTCCTCCTTGTTTTTGTCTGTTATTGTTTAGTGCTTTGCATGGGTGTGTGGTTTATGGTTTGCTTTCATTATATTTTAGCTATGACAACAAAAACCGTTGAAGAATTGTTGCGGCAGTTGGAGAATGGTGAGATTTCTACGGATGACGAGGACTCGGACAGTGATGAGCTGGATTACTATCCAACGCGCGAAGCCTTGGTGGCAGCGCTTGAAGATGAATCCCTAGATGACGTAGGTAATAATACGGTTCCCCAAATTCCGGCAGCACCGGAAGTTTCTAGGGATAATAATGATGATGACTATAATCCCGACCCGCCTCTGATAGAAGATGACACAAGCTTCCGTATTCCTAGTACAAGCAACAGGGCTAATGCGAATTTCAAAAGAAACATCATTTGGAAACAGGGCACTTTCCGATTTGATGACACTTCTGTTCAATTTTCTGGAAACCAAACATTGTCTCCTACTATAATGGAAATGACGACACCATTTGATTTTTTCAGTTATTTCTTCACGCATGACTTCTTGACCCAAATTGCAGATCAAACTAAACTTTTTTCTATACAAAAACCCCCTGATAAGCCTGAGAATGTAACAGTCGAGGAACTGAGGAAATACATAGGCATACTAATATTTATGTCGGTGTATCATTACCCAAGTGTACGGTCTTACTGGTCAAAGTATTCTTTTATGCCCATCAAAGATTGTATGACTGTCAATAAATTTGAAAAGATACGCAGGGTAGGTACTTCATTTCAATGACAATGAGAAGCATTTACCTGTTAACAATCCCAACCATGATCGACAGCATAAACTACGCCCAGTGATTGATCATCTGAATGAAAAGTTTTCTTCAGTCCCAATAAACCAGCGTCTTTCGATTGACGAACAAATGTGTGCCACTGAAATAGGACATTTTCTCAAGCAGTATCTACCTAATAAACCTCATAAGTGGGGCTTTTTTCGGTATTAAACCGTCAAATTCGTAGGTGCCAACCGTTAGTTGTCCGAAAGGGTATTTCCGATCTCTCACCCTAGGGTGAAAACTGGGAAACGTGCATACATACTTACTTTCAAGTGTGTTGGTAGTCAACTGTACATTATCGGGGTGGTGAATAGGACGTGAGTATAGATCAAGATTCCTGTTATTTACCCAGCTTGGTGTAAATTCTCGGACATACTCGTACGTTTCCCAGTTTTCACCCTAGTATTTCACCCTGAAAACTCTAGGGTGAGAGATCGGAAATACCCGTCCGAAATATCGTACGTCAAGTGACTTTTGAATTGATCAAATTCCTTTGTATCTCTGGTGCCTCTTTCCATATCGCAAGAAATGCTTCTGGTACGGTCAGTTTATTTTAGCATGGCCGATGTCATTACTTTTATTTTACTATCGTTCGTAGTAAAATACCGATGCACATACTTAGTTTTCCACTAAAATGCCAGAGCGATGCAACTACGAGAGTATAGATAACTTGGCCCCCGCCGCTGTTGTCATTCCATTTACCAAGGGTCCAAACGGTCTGTATCAAACTTCATAATGCGAAACGCCAGAATGAGGAATAACTTGCCGGTCAGTGTTTCCTGCGTAGTACTGTCTGGAGGTCTTCAAGTCAGGTAAATAGCAGTTGCGTGCACAGGCTTTTACGACAAGGTAGGGATTAATATCCCCAAGGATTGACACGTACCTACCTATCTACTCACCCACAAAACACACAGGGCCTTCGTTAGCCTATGTCGTGAGTACAACAAAGAAATCTAGCAATAACTGTATTATTAGGTCGGGTAACCAAAATACTAAGGTAGGCAGTGTCTTTTTGCCTATATGGTGTGCACGCCACTGGTAAATAGGTACTTAATTACTTAGCGTGCTCCATTGTAGACAGCATCGTTGCTTAACATCAGACCGAATGATAGTGAACCGCTTGTTTATAGTTCTTAAAAAAAATATGATTTTTATCCCATCAGCCTTTGACTTGAACTGATAGATAAATTCAAGATCTCTAGACACTTTCTGCGTCACGAAACATCAATAAGGTGGAGTAATAATAAATAAATATTTTACGACAACACACACATTGCCTTCATCCCATGTTAAGTATCTAAAGCACTCGTGTTATGGAATTCAGACAACGAAATAACTTACTTAAATACACACATCAAAAGTGTCTAGGGACATTTTTAGCAAAAAAAAAAACGATTTTTTTAAATCAAATCTAATCTTCTGGATTGGTCTCCTACGTAATTCCCCATGCCTGTATCAATAACTTATCACTACATTTTGAATTAATTCAGTTTTTGTAAAATATATTCTTGATTGCAATCTTCTAAAATGTACTTGATCCCTAGACATTTTTGTCTTTTAAACGCATACTTGTATGAATAAAACACCCAGACGCATACAACAAGTACTTAAAAGCTCGTCACCTAAGTACCTGTCAGTGGTGGGAATCGAATCTACGACTCTACGGTATAGAGGCAGGCATGCTGACCAGTCGTAATCTTAATGTCTAATGACATACGTATGAGTATCAACCTTACGTGGATAGAGTAGATTCTTGGCGTACTGTACCTACTAACTGCAAAGAATTCCAAGATTCTAACAAACGCAACAGTGCATCTAATACTAGGTACCTTACTTCACAAGGAATAAAAAAAATCAATGAAGGAAAGAAGAAAAAAAAAATTACTGAGCTCCTTATCGCAAAGAAGAAAAAAGTAAGTCTTCAAGTTTATTCAAGTCGGATTCTGTTTAATGAGAATGGGAGGACCTAATTAGGTAAAAAGTGTAGAAGAAATGCTTTCAAACAAAGGACGCCGTAGATTAGCGGAACCGTCTCACAACGTAAATGTAGCAGATAATTCTCTTCTTAGCTTTTATTTTTTTTTTTCAATTATTTATATCCGTATTTACTAGAAGAAGACTAATGCTCAGTTAGTGTTTGTTTTAAAGGGAATTGTATCCTTCCTTACTTTGTAGGGTTAGCAAGTAAACCCTCTCCGTTGGGTTTGACGAACCCAGTGGTTTTGCTTGCGTTTAGGACTGGTCGGCACGAAAAGGCCCGCTAACCGATGACCTATTCGTGGACCTACACAACGGGGTTTAACGTATAATGGTATAAATATGCCAGTTCTTACTATTACAATGGGAAATTAATTTTCTTTGACGTTTTTCTGACAGATTTTCGGGATAAGAACTGTCATTACTGTCAAACTTTGTTTGGAAAGTATGACAGAAATGACAGTTCGAAAATCTGTACGAAAAACGTCATAGAAAATTCTCCATTCCCAAAATGTATGTAGGTACACTAGCGTTTCCCATAGACGCCTGATTCCAATCAACGTGTAGTTTTGTGTTACAACTTCGTGCCTTATACTTCATACCGTCATATTTTGTCATATGTATAATTAATTACCTATTGTGAAGAGAGGATTCCCAATTACGAGCAATGCTCAAATGGGAATTTTGGCACTTGTTGAGACCTATGTACTTAGATGGAGAAAAAGTTAAATTTTTCGAAAATTAACAATTTTATGAAGTGAGTAAATTGACGTAGGTACTTACCAAGTTTGAAGAGTCCAAAATTTTGAGAATTGGTAGTATGTAGGTAGTGTGAAATGGCCATTCCTTTCAAGTAGACATCATAGCCCGAAAGGGCAGTACGTATGTCGCCCATAGGTAAATTTGCTACCGTACCTATAAATTAATATTTTTGCATCATTGTCATTGAAATAAAGTTGTGTGTACCCTATAACGGCGATGGGCTCATCCCCTGTCACGTTGGATTAAATACGCTTGGTGAACCATGGGCATTTGCTTTAGAAAGTGCCTCTGCCTACCCCGCTTTGGGATTAAAAGGCGTGTGTCATTGAAATATAACTTTTTATTAATCAATAACTGTCACCCACCATTTCCTTAATTTCAACTTTTGAATAGAATAAAACCTACCGACTTCCCACCACCCAGCGGCGTGCACACCATATAAGCAAAAAGACACTACCTTAGTATTTTGGCTACCCGACCTAATAATAGAATTATTGCTAGATCTTTTTTTTTGTTATACTCACGAAATAGGCTAACAAAGGTCATGTGTTTTGTGAGTGAGTAGATAATATGTAGGTGCCTATATTTCGTAAAGACAAGTCACCTATACATAGGTGTCAATTGGGGATTACTACCTACCTTGTCGCAAAAGCCAGTGCACGCCACTGCAGCCACCCCACCGAGAATAAACATAAGTTTAAGTACTTACTTAACAACCAAAGTAAATTCTACCTATAGTAAAACGAACCGATCAATCAAGCCAACTACCTAATGCAATGCGTTTCAATTTCCTTGGCAAACCTGACAGCAGCGAGGTGGGGATTAATTAAACAGATTCGGGGGGGTCTGAGCCAGCTGGGAGCCGATATTGTGTAAAGGCGACTGCATAACGGATGCCTGTCAGGAGATTTTAATTGCTTCAGGTATTTAACGTAAATAATTAATTGCTAATCGTATTATAGTTTGTAAGTAGCTAGATACGGTACGTATTGAATGTAGAACGGATTAGAAATCTTGCAGGATGTTAATAAAATCCTAAAGGATATTGTAAATGCGAAGATAACACTGTCTATTTGTCTCGATCTCAATGATACCCTTTGATTTTAACTTTTGATTTCAACGAAAAAAGAAGCCTGAGAAAGTACATAAAGCTATTTTTCAACGCGGAAAAGGGTATAAAGAGATTCAAAGAGGGTATGGATGAAACGAATACAACTTTTCATCCATACCTTACAACTAGAAGTTTGTAACGAATCTGATTCTTTTTTATACCTACCTATTTATGCTTAAAAATAATACACTATGAAATCGCCTTTATTTCGTACTTGGGAATCTTCTGTACAATTGTCGCTTTACTTACTTATTCGCAGCTGACGATTTCCGTCTCTGTCGCTTTCTGTGGTCGCTGGTAAGACCCACCACCGGGGTAAATGCGACTACGGGGTAAGTGCAGGTCCTGTGGTAGGTTCGTTGGGTGGGCCCTGAAGAATGTCCTCTGGGTGCCCAGGACCCACCCAGCACCAGCGATAAATGAAGACCATCGGGGGGGTTTTAGTCTATAAAAGTCTGACGCTATCCCGTCGCAGTCCCCATAGCGGCGGGGTGTCCATGAGGATTTCCCCTCATCAACAAAAAAAAGGTCCTGTGGTAGGTATTCAACAGGAAGCTTATTTTTTTCCAAAAGGGAAAAGTCTAGGGGGTTATGTGAAATGCCTTCATTTATACAACGCACAAGGTTAGAAAAGCATAATGAATACATGGGTGGTTTAGGGAAGCGCTGTCCAAACCATGGATTATTGCGGCCCGTAAAGTCTTTTTTATCTTGTTCTTTTGTACATAATAAGCAAATTATTTTCTCACGATGAAATTCAAATGTTTTGTGTGTATAATCCTTTGTTCGGTTTAGGCCAGGTTCTGTTAACGCCAGATTCTGTTCAAGTCAGATACTTTTTACGACAGATTCGGATTAGGACAGAAGTACAGCCAAGTTCAGTATTACACAAACACAGTAATTTCGTTGACTTGGCAGATGAGTTCTAAAAATTCTTATACACGTAGGAAAAAAATCACATACATATTTGGTTTTGCATTGCAATTTCTATGACAATCGACACGAATCATGCGGTTCCATTCTTGAAGATAAACCAGATGTTTCTTAACTGCTAGCTGGTCAAGTCTTATCGAATTGCAATTGCATTCTTCGTGGGATTACGGGCATTAAACGGCAACAATTTTTTTTTACTATATGAGTAAAGTTTAATAAAAGTATCTACCTAATTACGAACTTGCCTGTACAAAATCTGTCCTAAACCGAATCTGTCTTAAAAAGAGTCTGACTTGAATAGAATCTGTCCTTAACCGAACAAAGGCGTTCAATCACGTCGCACACGTCACTATTCAATTGAGAATTCGGGAAATTCCCTGAACGCAAAATAGGTACCTACCATAATTTTTTTGCGAACCACCAATGTATTTGGTCATTTTTATTGGGCCCATCTAGTTGGACACCCCTGGTTTAGGGTACCGAGATCAGCTTAAACATAAACACAAAGAAAATAAAATAACAAAATATAATGATATGTTAGCCCTGATGATGCTAAGGCTCTGGTTGGATACAAATCGACCCACTCGATATACCTATGTATTTGTATGTATGAAGGAAGTTATAGTAAAAAAGCAATTTTTCAGCACAGAAAAAGAATTGTAACATTTCACCTCCCTTATTAGCTAAAAGCATTCGCTCCAGCTAGACAAATTCAATTTATTTATTTGTGTTTGTTTTGCCGTTTCATACCGGGACTGGAGGTAATGTTTCACAGTAATGTCACAGCGGAAAAATTGTACAACGTTTTTGAACTTTAAGCTCTCACTTTTCAAACACGTCACCCGATACAGTCAGGTACGGTTCGCCAAGAAGAGTGGTTTATCCGTTTTGATGTCACTTCTTGTGTCACTAAACATCAATAATAGTAACAATTGTCATGACAGTTAGTGGCATGCTTTTGCAGCGATTCCCCTAATATTGTTGTTTTTTCGAGTCAGGGCTTTTATTATTTTTTTTACTAGTGGACGCCCCGCGATTTCATTCGCGAAATTTCAGTATTTTATACAAACTATAACACCCTCTATATAGCGACACGACCAACAGGATCGGTGTAAAAAGTATCCTATGTTCGTCTCCCGGTTCTAAGCTACCTCGCCACCAATTTTCAACCAAATCGGTTCAGCCGTTATTGAGTTATAAATAGTGTAACTAGTACAACTTTCTTTTATATATACCGGGTGACTTTGGGGTCATGATCCGGAACAAATTTTTCTTACTCATCAAATTAAAGCGATTTCAATGTACTTCTTTTTTTGAACAAAGATTTTTGTTATAAATGTTTGTGTAACCATATTTTGTTGGATATATTCGGTAAAAAACGATACATTTAAAATGTGTCTGGCTCAAAAAAACAACTATACTGTTGGAATCGCTACAATTAATTTCTGAGTTACAAAATGTTGGTCCCGATCCCCGAAGGTTGACCCCGAAGTAAGCCTGTATAGACTAACTGTACCGCGCGGTATTACTCGTGTTTTTCGTTGTTTCCCGTGGGAATTTGGGTATAAAATATAGCCTATGTTATTCAGGCATAATGTATCTTTCCAACGGTGAAAGAATGTTTCAAATCTGTCCAGTAGTTTCGGAGCCTATTCAATTCAAACAAACAAAAAATCAATGCGAAAAGCATATCTTTAGAATATTGTCACTATAGAGATCGTTAATTGTCATAGATTAATTTACATTTGACACGTACACTAACATACATACACAATTACATAATAAAGAAAATAAAACAATAAGACGACACAAAGCACAGAAATAGAGAAATAAGCATTGTCGGTTGCGGTGGCACATGCAAAAGGGCTCTGATTCAGCGTGTGCTGGGAGTGACGTGGATTAACACAACACTCTCAGCGCTGATCTTCCGTCAGTACCCGAGACACGCTGTGCAAAAAGTAAGGTAATGGGGGATTTTTTTATTATTTTTTTCGCATTTATATTTTTCTAATATACATGACATGACATTCCGATAACTTATTTCACTTTAATGGGGAATTTTCTTTGACGTTTTTCTGACAGATTTTCGGGCGTCACTGAGTAACTGTCATTACTGTCAAAC
>SJJU01005740.1:0-14947 GCA_012932125.1 Conopomorpha cramerella | reverse complement strand
CACCAAGTTAAACCACAACACCACTGCGATGCCAAGTTTGGTGATTTTTGTCATTTCCACCCCAAATGATCATGGAAATCATTGGAGGAGGCCCACGTCGTGATGATGATACTTACGTTTGTCTTGGAAAAGAAGGGCTGAGGGCGCGGGAAGCGAGCTCGCCGGTGGAGAACACCATAGATTCATCACCTTCGGAGATTCGAATACACTCGAACCCTGTAAAATTATTCACGTAACTACTTTGCACTACTGTTACTCGTTGTATGAATAAGATAGTAAAATGCTGATATGCTGATGCATATGACAACTGTGTAAAACTGAACCCTGAATAATAGTTCTTAGTCTTCAGTAATCTGGAAAATTTCCGGTATGTTTGTACGTAAACATACCTACGTAGGTATGTTGAACCCATATTTCTGAATCATCCCATATATTGAAACCAATAATAGCTTATTTTTTACTCTCAAACACAAAAAAAAGGGAAACATGGACTTGACTAATATTTTTTTCGTTTTTTGGAGACATTACAAAGGAGGTAAGTGTGTTACCTTCTGTCCCGGAGGTGTGTCCTGGATGGAGAGGTCGTCAGTGCGCACGGCGGGCCGCGCGGGCGGCACGGCCACGCCGGCACACACGCTGAACAGACCGGAAGCATCCTCGGAAAATACCTCGCGGTAGTGACGCAGGAAGTCTAATACGCTCTCAAAACCTGGGAAGCGAACGACGTGCAAATGTAAAATATGTAACTATTTATTTCATTGTTATATTATTCTCTGTCGGCTGGGGGAAAAGGGCAGTATCATTATTTTTACCTGAGAGTAATGTACATGGCGTAGATGGAGGTGTTTGGAGCTTTTTTTAGGTATTATAGGGCCATGGGGATGCTCATTATGTGTCCTTTTGAGTCCCTACTGACGTTATATTAGAAGTCACTTAGGAGGCAACATGCCACTGAAGGGTTCGAAGTGGTGTGCAATTAGGAATTAGACTGTCAGTACTGAACAAGCTGTAACAAGGGTATACATAATTTTGTTAAAATATATGTAAGTTGCAATAGCCTCACAGTCGCATTAGCTTCTGCTGACTAGTACTAGGCAGCTACGGTTAACTACAGTAAATCTTTTTCACAACATTTTTTTAAATTCCATTTCAAAATGCCAAGACAAATCGACTCACCTAATTCGAGGTAGGGGAATGTAGGCTCAAACTTGTTGACGTAGTGCGTGTATATGTCGTGTGCGGAGAGCGCGGGCCCGGCGGCCAGCAGCTGCGCGACGCGCCACAGCGCGCGCCAGGCGGCGGCGAGCTGCACGCGGCGGTGCGCGCGCGACACCACGCCCGCGCACACCAGGTGACGCAGCTCCGGCTCCGCGCCCGTGATCTCGCGGAACGCGCACGCGAAGTACTCGTCCGTGGAGCCGCGCACGCTCCGGTCGCTGGAGAGCGCGGCGGCGGCGGCCAGGCAGCGCGACACCGCGTCCGGCGCGAACCCGGGCCCCTTCACCGCGCCGTCCTGCACCGCCCCGCCCGCCGCCACCACGAGCTCCTCCAGCGTGCTCGCGTCCAGCATGTCGGGCGACGGCGCGCCGCCGAACTGTCCGGCGTACGCCGCGGCGAAGTCGCCTATCGGCACGTCGGTCAGACTCCTGAGCCGCTGCCCGAGTATAGCTTTGGCGGGCTTCGGCGCCAGTCGCACCTCCTTCTCGCCGACGCAGCCGGGACTCACGCGCACGGCTTCGGGTATCAGCTCGAACAGTTCCACCAGCTTGACGCAGCCGTACTGAGCCACGCGGAGCTGACGGCCGAAGTGAGCGTGAAAGGCGGGCACGAATCTAGAGAACTCCATGCGAAGATTGGGCGTGTAGCACAGCAACTCTACCGCTTGAACCGCGAACTGTACCGTGCGCGACTTTTCTTCTGGCGTTGGCGTGCGTCTCGGCAAAGATATCGAGCCGTCCGGGCCTAACACTACGGCTTGGGGCGTTACCCTCTTCATCAGTTCGTGTAATGTGCACACGCCGTAGTCCACAGGATTGAAAGGTTTACCGAAGAACAGCTGGTAGTACTGCGGTATGTCGTGTGGCAGGATGGCTCGTCCGGGCTGAGAGCGCAACAGTTTCCCCACGTCGGCCGTCCAGCGGCGGGCTTGAGCTGACGCCGATATTGTTATGATCCGTGACGAACCCGAGCCCAGTACCTAAAATGTGTTTTTGTTAAACTATGTAATACTAATTTGGGGTAACACGAGATTCTGAGTGAACTCTAAGTCTGTGTTACATTTAATCATTCAGTTTTGTTAAGCAAAATCCAATACTGAAACTGAATATGATGGAATAGAAATAATGGCAGCGGGATAAAAATTTTACTTAATAATAAATCAATACTTACAACAATGGTATTTCCGAGTGCTGCTAATAGATCAGGCAGCTTGGTGAAGCCGTAATCAGCAACGCGGCATTGCCGTCCGAAGTGGTGGTGGAAAGCCGGAATCAGCCTATAGCAAAAGTACACAAAATTCTTTATACATAGAAACATCTAGAACCTATATAATAATGTCAGTTAAATATTAGTTTCTTTCGGATCAGTCACGTTAGAATGCGTCTCAGATCAGTAGGTACAAAAGAGCATCTTTCAAAAAGGGGTAACATAGGAATAATTCTTACGATGGTTTTCTTATTCAAAACTATTCCTATTGTTGATAGGGCTTCCAAAAAATATACAGGTGTCTCTTTGAGGGAAAGCGGAACGCATTGTCACCGGCTGGTTGGGATTTGGTTTCATGCCCCACCGGTCACCGCCGGACGCACATCGACAACTTTCTCACTGATTAGTAATAAGACCTAACGACCGATTCTTACAAAAAACGCCCAATCAGTTGATGGAGTATGGGGAGATCAACTATTTTTCCGACATCCGGTTTCTCTTACTTCTGGACTTAGTAAGGTATGCAAAAACAGGAAAACTTGGGCCTAAAATATTATTTTCGGCTATAGAATATCTATCATGTTTAATAAAGAAGATTATGTCCGTTGGGAATGCGGATTCGGCACAACACTCACTTGCTGAACGGTATCGCGCATCTGGGCGCCGTCCTCAGTAGATCGAGCAGTTCCCTTTCAAATAAAGCCAACATCGGCTCTAAAGCAGGCGCGGTGCGGCCTATAGTTCTCTCCTTGCTGCTGCGCTCTCCATCGCCTGAGAATAGAACCAATTATTTTAGTATCGAATTCGTTTTAATGACACATGCTCTAACTGTCCTTTTGACAGCGACATCCAAGAACACTATAACTTACTCGATACTATTTTAATGTACCTTTATCGATTTTATCGATTATTGCACATCCATTAAAGTTAATTTCTATATACGTAGTAATATCAATAAATAGCAAACAATTTCTTTTACAGCTAAATCAAATAGACGCAAGCATTATTTTTTTGTACTTGTCTCTCCGTCGCGTCGTTCTAAAGCCTCCATTAGCCATCGTTTTTTATAGTCAATTAATATAAAATTTATGGACGCTTGACGCGCCGTGCAATGTGCCACTTGTCCCTAAACGAGGCCTTAGAAGTTCAACACTTACTATAAGTACTGAGCGGGGACGGTGTATCGCCCCTGTTATCCCTAAGGGCGATATGCCTGGATGGGCTGTCGCGGACCTGCAGACCGGGAACACTACGCAGCAAAAGCTCCAACGCCACACCGCGTTGAGGGTCCACCGGTAGAGGCGGGAACGTGGCCTCGTAGCATTCCACAAAACTGGTGAAGGTCAGAAAGTTTTTTAAATTTGTGATTTTAGCTATAGTAGGGTGCGAGTATTTATCGAGAATAAAAATGATCTGTTTCACACTTTCAAACTTTTTTCATAACAATCCAACATCTGGCAGTGTCGCATAGTGAAGCCATGACGCAAAACAATGGCGATAATTCAAGAAATGGCACGTGTTAATCTTAAATTATGTGATGTGATTTAAATTCAGTCTTGTCACTTAATGCAGTTAATCCCTAAGATAAGAATATAAACATATATAAGAATAGATTATAACTCGTTGAAGTTGTTAAAATTTGCATTAAACTAAACGTTATCATGAAAGAACTCACCTCAACAGCGGCAATATCCCGCCATGGTTTTCCAACAGCAACTTTGTATGCTTCGCCAACGTATCGATCTCCATGCACACGGGCGTAAGTATCTTGCTGCCGTCCTCGTGTCCAGTGTTGAACGCCGCATGAATGTGGCACTTCCACGGCGCCTCCTCCATATCGCTAACCTTGCCCGGTGACAAATCAACCAATTGTACCATACGTCCAAAACCTTCGTGTATCACAACCGTGTCCCGCACTTTCACGATGTCCGACGTTGTCAGAGCGCAGCAGTGTCGGCTCGCGTACGCGTCCCTCAAACGTAGCAGCGGTAGGGTATAGTTCTTCTGGTCCAAAAGTATGGCGCGGAGACGAGCGCGCAACACGTCTAGGTTCGGTGCGGGCGAAGGCCTTCCCAAGGACAGCTCGAGCCTGCGACCCATCCATTGGTTCTCCAAACGCCTCTTGTGAACGCGCGCTATAGCCAATCTCGCATCCCACTCGGACCTAAACACTACAGTGGCTATGGGTCCCTCGCACGCGACCCACACGGACACTCTAACTACCGGTACATACTGCGCGAACAGTTGACTGAGCATCTCCTGCAATATCTTGGGCTCGTATGGGGGTAGATTAGTGACGGTGAGCTCGGCGGTGGAGTCGGGGTCGTCGCTACTTAGCTCGCTGAAACTGGAACAGTTCCAGGGGGAAATAGCGCGGGTGGCGCTGGAGTCGCGCCGGAACTCGTCACTCATCACCGACGAGCTACCAGACTGCTCCACACCCGATGAACCTGTGTCAATTCATCATATACAATGGAGACAGGCAAGGCAATACAGGCGTGATACCAAGAGAAAGGACACATTATTTTCATGGGAATGTGTTAGGTCCTGGACCACTTAAATAAGGATCGTTATTCTATGCCCAGTCAATAATTGTGCCCTTTCTCCTATAAGCGGCAGAATAGTAGAGGAAAAGTATAAAATTAATTAGTAGTAGTATTGATAATGTTAACATTTTTGCACCAGCGATAGTGAACTATCTTAATGGTAGTGGTCAAGTGTGTCATTAGACAAGAAGCAGTTATCAGTATTCATCTCAAGAGTGGTAGGAATAGGCTTACTAAGCAAATGACATTCCATCAAGTTTACTTAAAAGCGATCGGTGCCCGGACTATCATAGTTATGAGATACGGATGCTATATCGCACACAAAAGTACTAGTTAGTTAAAAAAGTAATTAAATAGTATCTTCAGTCAAAGAAAAAAAAACCAGTTTCATAAAACTTAAAAGAAAATGGAGACGACTTCAGCGCATAAAACAATAAGACTATTGTAATTTTCTTATTAAAAAATAGTTCATACAGGAAGCTCCAGCTTTCCAATAAAAAAGAATCATCAAAATCGATTCACCAAGTCGAAAGTTATTTACACTTTTTTGCAGTGCTGAAAACCTATTTGCACTTACCATGAGTGCCCCGAATTTTCCTCGGCTTGGGCCCTTGCGGTGCGAATCGAGGCGGCGGTGGAGGCGGCAATTGTTGCAACGCCATGGCCCATTCGGCCTTTGACTCCGGTGGTAGTGCCACCTCCACTGGTGTGGCCGCCTGATGTAATGATAACCATTGCACGTTAGATGTAGATCTTTCAAGTAGCACACACAATAATTTAAAAAAAATAAACTAAAATATCTATGAAAACTTTTATGTAAACTGGACTTTTTTGTATCACTCATATTGTCTTCAACAATAATAGTTATAACAAACAACAAGAAATAGTGAGGGTAGTTTTAATTTAAATTGAAAAGCGTGCCAAACTTGCTAATTTACTGCCCACATTCCGTCAAGCGTACTTTATTCAATGTGCTAAGATAGTAGATCAAAAGGCTTTCCATGACTTCACCTACACCATAAACATTCTTCTTGTAGATTTTGATTTTCATGTTCCCCATGGCATGATCGAAATCAATGACGACACCGATCTCTGCAGGCCTAGCACGCGCCTCAAGAAAGACATGACATAGAACAAATACGCGCTCTGTTTGGCTGTTATGTCACGCTTTGAGCGACTCAGCTAGTTTCAACAAATCGCAGTGCGTTACATGTCACTTATTTCTTGGAGTGCTGTGCTAGGGGGGCTGGTCAAATCCAGATGTCACTGTAGATTTGTATATGTATAACATGAAAACACTAATACATACATAAATATGAGTTGTAAACGATCGGGACAACCCAATACAATCATATTTGTTGCTCAAAGTGCTGTGGCAATGATTTGTTACATTAATATATTTTTTTGTTAGTGAAATAAAAACATTTGATCCTGGCTTGAACAGGGGCACAGTGGGGGGGGGGGGGAATAGATTGAGATTATACCAGTTTTACCTTGGGCGGTACAGGGCGAGGTGTAGACGGCGGTTGGGTAGCCGTGCCGTACCCCTCGTCGCTGGAGTACGTGTGCATTGGTGCCCGCATATACCGCGTACCGATCTTGTAGCCGAACACGTCCTCGCCGTCCATGCGCTTCAGCGCCCTGTTTTGGTATTGATGAGAGCGTCAATCAATCGTATTTGACATCATTTGTTTGTTGGAAACTAAAACTAACGTTTAGGAAAAACTAGCTGTACCGCGCGGTGTTACTCGCATTTTTTCGTTCCCGTGGGAATTTGGGGATAATATCAATAATGTTATAAAGCCTTCCTAGATAAATGATCTTTCAATTTCAAAAAATTCAACACTAAAATATTTTTTTAATTCGAACCAGTAGTTCCAGAGATTAGCGCGTTCAAAAAAACAAACTCTTCAGCTTTATAATCTTTTGAACTCTGGATTGATAATCGGTTGAACTCTTTTACAGGCATTTGCTTATTAAGCAAGTGCCTCTGCCTACCCCGCTTTGGGATTAAAAGGCGTGAAGTGTATTTATTTTATTTTTATTTTTTGAACTCTTTTCAACAGGTTGGACGTGCCACACTCCATGTATGATTAAAGTTGTTTAGTCTGAGGTTTGTTTACACTTAATGGAAAAATCCCGTGCTATTTCGTTACGTCTGCCTTTATCAGTTCAAATACACAATGTAAAGGTCGACCTAAGGCATCATGTGACCAAAGTTCTTGCAACCATAAGGCCTTATGGGCGTGGAGTTTATGCAGTTAATAGAAACACGTTTGCTTCTTTTTCTGACAATACATACTTACATAAAACATCAAATGCATCAGCTCATCACTAAATATTATGCTGGAGGTTTCCTAAATGCAGGTGTCCGAATCACTAGGTTATCTCAAGATGAGCTTGGCATGCTACGAAACAGTTATACCGCGTTTATTCGTAAATCCCTAGAAGTACAACTCAGTAGCGTATTGTAATCAAATCATTCAACCGAGAGAAAACTAATTTACAAACCATTCTATTTCAATACACAGTATAAAACAAAGACGCCTCCCGCTGTCTGACCATCTGCATGCTTAGATATTTAAAACGATTTTAATTCTGTATTCTTTAGTAGACAAGAGTGATTATTGAGGAAGGTTTATATGTAAAACATATTCATAATACACTAGAGAAACACTGATAACTCGTGCGAAACCCGGGCGGGTCGCTAGTTATGAATAAAAGAATAGGTAAAGCCAACGTTTTATTTTACATCAATCAATTAAAAACCTGTTTACACAGAACACAGATAATGTCAATAATAGATACAACGACCAGATAATTACTGTAAAGAGATATAATTACTTAAGTTCACACAGAAAACAATCTGTTCTTAATGCACACCTTTATCATCCTACCTACCAAATGACAAGTCTGTTTCAACGATTACGGCGGTGTGTGCCTTTACTTCGTGTAAAAGGTCTGTCTGACGCAACGAAGCTCCCAAACGGATGATCCGATTTTAATGCGGTTTTTTTTTTGTTTGAGTGCTGATCTGACCGAGCGTGTTCTTAGCTATATTTGATCGATATCTGTTCGCCCACTCAAAAGTTATGGGGGTTGAAAGTGGGGATAAAAAATTTAACCTGAATAAAATTAAATATGTCCAGAATGAAAGAGCACGACACGTATCACGAATCTGTTTAATTAATGAAAATTGGATAATTTGTTCAAAGTTATGAGGCTTGGAAGTGGGGTGTTATACTTTTTTGGACTTGACGTGACGACGTGACATTGACGACGACAGTGACATTATATGTAAATAGCGGTCTTTCATCAAGGAAATAAACGGGCTTTGCTTCTCGTGTCTGTCGGCGAAACACCAAATCAAATTCTGCAAGAAGAAGACTAAGTGCAATAAACCTAACTGCGGTCGCTATCACCACATTGATTTGCACACGGAACCCGTAGAAGCCAATAACATCAACAGAGCCCGAGCAACACCGGCACCAAGCGATGACGTACCGGTAAACCAGTACTCTGATGGGCACCCCGTACTGCTGAAGGTAATTCGTGTAGTCATCCATACCGACCAGGGCGACGTCGAGACCACGGCTCTTCTGGACGAGGGCGCCGCAGTCAGCCTCATTGACGCGTCACTCGCTGCTCACGCTGGTATCGACGGCCCGACCAAACCACTTCGCATTGTGGGAGCGAGAGGGATGACGACGTTCGACCACACCTCCAAGCAAGTAGCATTCAAGATTCGCGGTTTTTCAAGCGATACCTTGCATTTTGTATATAATGTTCGAACTGTACATGATTTAAATTTACCTGTAAATAGTTTAAGCAGTAATTCTATTTTTAAAAGGTACCCTATGTTGACAGACTACTTTCACGACGTCGAATTGACTTTAGACCGACCGAAACTTTTGTTAGGACAGGACAATATTGATTTAATAGTATCAAGGCAAGTGATACGAGGACCGAGGGATGGCCCGATGATTTCCCGAACTAAGTTGGGATATGTGCTACATGGCAACTGTGGTAGGGCGGCACTGACTGACGACGCTCCTATACTACACGTCTGCTCATGTGATCGGCTTGATGAGACCATGAAGCAGAACTTTAAACTAGACGACTTCGGCATCAAACCCGACACAATAAATCGAACGCGTCTGCGACGCGAGCGCAAGAGCATACGCATCTATAGCTTACCTGAGATCTGGCCTCCTAGATGGGACATTTCATGTAGCCATGGTAATGGCTAGAGGGCACGTAGCACCTTTAAAGCAGCTCAGTATTCCCCGACTAGAACTACAAGCTGCTGTAGTTGGAGCACGCATAGCGCGAAGATTAAAGGAAAACTTGGACTTATCGGTGGCAAAGTGTGTTTGTTGGTCCGATCCGCTCAGAAGTGGGACGTTTCAAACCGTTTGTCGCTCACCGTATCACCGAGATCGCAGAGTTGACGCAGATAGATGAGTGGCGCTGGGTACCGACACACTTGAACAATGCGGATGACGCGACCAGGGACAATTCTGTTGATGCCTCGAGGTGGATCTATGGTCCCGACTTCCTCAGACAAGCCGAAGAATTCTGGCCATTTGAGTCAGACCGACAAAATGAACTCAGATTGGACAATCCAGAAGTAAAGGCAGTCAACTTAATCATCCCCAACCATAACGCCCTACCCGACGACAACCGGTTCTCCATATACTGGAGACTGATTCGTGCGACTGCCTGGATAATAAGAGCGCACTATAACTGGGCAAATAAAGTCGCCAGACGACGAGGCGAGCTGACACCGGATGAGATAAAAGAATCTGAGAAAAGTTGGGTGAAGGAGAGTCAAAAGAGATTTTTTTCGAATGAAATTCGTACGTTTCAGCGAACGAGATCTAGACAGACAGAGCCCGATTCATAAATTGACCCCCTTTTAGACGCCGACGGCATTTTAAGCCGGACTCAGACGTCCACGGCGCTTTCGGAAGAGACAAAAAACCCAATCATCCTCCACCCTAAAGACAAATTTGTGAAATTACTAGTTGACCAATACCACAGAGATGGCGCACATATCAAGAGGGAAGCAACGTTGAACAACATACGCCAAAGGTTTTGGGTTTTGAAAGGACGTTCAGCCGTTAACACGGCTTGGAGAGAGTGTCAGACGTGCAAGAACAATCGAGCAAAACCGAACCCGCCGCTAATGGGTCAAATCCCTCCTGAAAGACTGACACCTACATACAAGGTTTTTCAGTACACTGGCCTAGACTACTTTGGCCCAATGACTATAAAAATCGGAAGAAGACAGGAACAGCGGCACGTCGCGATATTTACATGTCTATCCGTGAGGGCGATCCACTAAGAGATCATAAATGACTTGTCCGCAAGCAGTGCCATCATGGGTATTCGTCTCTTTATAGCCAGACGCGGAATTCCCATGGAGATTTGGAGTGATAACGCCACCGCTTTCAGAGGCGCCGACCGTGAGTTGAGAGAGGCTGACACGCGACTTTCTGAATTCGCTTCGATCCGACGAATACGATGGAAGTTTACTCCACAGAACGCACCACATTTCGGTGGTTGTTGGGAGAGACTCGTTCGCTCCGTAAAGAGAGCTCTGGGCGCAACATTAAAAGACCGCGTACCCACAGAATAAACCCTGCACACCTGTCTGCTGAATTGATCATAAATAACCGACCCCTAACGCATCTATCACTTGACCACCGAGATGAACCTGCACTGACACCCAATTATTTCATCCTCGGATATAGAACAGACAAAGCTTATTATCCCTTTGGCGACTTCGAGGAACGGGATTTATTGTCGCGTACATGGCGAGAATCCCAACGACCGGCTGACTTGCTGTGGCGAAGATGGGTCAAGGAATATCTCCCGACGTTGACTCGAAGGACCAACTGGTACAGAAGCACCGAACCGCTGAAGGTAGACGACGTAGTCATAATCGCCGATGACCAGTTGGCTCGGAACTTGTGGCCCAAAGGAATAGTGACGCGTGTGTACATTGGCGGAGACGGCGATGTGCGAGTAGTCAGCTACTCGCACATGGCCGTCGTAAGGACTGCTCTCGGATCATACAAACTTTCGGTCACGAAACTGTGTAAATTAGAGGTGACTGCCGGCAGTGAAACCTTACCTGGACTAAGGGACTGACAGATGACTGATACACTGACAGGAGTATTGATTCCAATACTGGGTGCGGGAATGTTATACTTTTTTTGTACTTGACGTGACGACGAGACATTGACAACGACAGTGACATTCTATGTAAATAACTTTAGTCTTTCATCAAGGAAATAAACGGACACATTGGACTGCCAATATTTATTTTCTTCAGGCCTCATCTTGATCATCCTGACAAGCCAAATTAGGAAATGCGGTACAGTGTGTCGAATACACAGTGGCCGTCCATGAAAAGTTACGGGCATGTATGGGTTAAACACACAACTAGACGCTCCCTTGGAGTAAAAACTTTTCCCCAATTAGTATCCTTTTTTTTCAGGTATATTTCTAACTTAAAGTAAAATGTTAAAAGTGTGTTCTCAAGACATTCGAAAATATTCAAAAATACTAATATATATAAATGGGGATACAAAGTGCGCGTACTAGCCCTCTTCATATCTTTTTCTCCAAGCTTCATGAACCCAGACCCGACGCCGACGCCTGTGAAGAAGTTGTTCTTCTTCTGCGTCTAAAATTAATTCAATGATTGCCAATTGGGTATTAGTCAAACGTGGTATTTTACCCGTCAGGGCAGTAACTGTTCTGTAGCGTGGCACACCTAATCACTGGCCAACCTCCAACTTAACTGATATTTATGTATGAATGACTCAGTTAACCCTGAAATACCTATGGTATCAATTATGAGAACAAATAAAAAGAACATTTTTTGGACAATATCAGTCAGTCACCGTTACTGCTGTGGTAAATATTTCTGATGATATCCGTCAAGGTATGGACAAAGGCCTAGTCACGGCGCTGTCACTGCTAGATTTTAGTAATGCTTTCAATACAGTGGACTTCGATGTCTTCTTAGCAATGCTTACCTCCCTTAACATCCCCCCAGTCTGGTTCAATAGTTACCTTGTTAATCGCAGACAACAAATCAAAATTGAAGATTCTCTTTCTACTTGGTGTGATACGTCTGCCGGTGTCCCTCAGGGCGGGGTCTTGTCCCCACTCCTGTTCGCCATTTTCATCGATTCGATCTCATCAAACATAGCTTCTTCCTACCATCTCTATGCAGACGATTTGCAAATATATGTACAGTCTACGGTGAGCAATCGGAATATCGCGCCAAGCTCAAGTGGCTCCCCATCTGTCTTCGCCGGAATGCACGCATTCTTTCTCTTCTCTATACAGTTCTGTTCAACCCCTCCGCTCCAGCCTACTTAAAGAAACGATTCGAGTTCATCAGTTCGTCCTCGAGTACTCGATCTATGCGTTTATCTCATTCTCTCACTCTTAAATGTCCCCAACACTCCCAAAAATATTACAATCACTCATTTACTGTTTCCGCCATCAGTCTATGGAATTCCCTTCCCATTTCAATTAGAAGCATAGACCGCTGAAACTTTCAAAAGGAAAGTAAAAGAATATTATTTAAACTTCAATGTCCTTTATCCTTATTAACCCACTTACGCCTGGTGTGTCATTAACGACACACTTGATATAAAAATTATAATAAGTGATTTGAGGGTAGTTGCATATTATGCTACTTCTTTGTTCAACACAAGGGTCAGTCAAGTTTATGTTTTTAGTGAATGGTGTTAGTTGCGTTATCATATTTAGACAATTTTGGAGTAAAAAAAATATACAAAATTTAACATGAGTGGTATAAGGTATGTACTTTTAATATTTTTCTTTAGGGTAGTAATTTATCATTGAAATTATCATTCCTTGGGTGGGTTCCTATTACTACAAACATTGACTTAGTCATTTCCTCCAAATGTAACCATGTTATTGCAAAATAAACATCACCGTGTCGTTTACGACACAGTAGTAATACTCACTACCGTTATTCTTATATTCCAAGTTCTCTTTCAGATCGGCTTTTCGTAACCTGAACTTACATGAAATCATAGAGGAACTTGAAAATAATGATGAATTGGAGATTCCTGATGGTATTTCAATTTTTCCCCTCGAAAATTGTAACGCTGATGTAACTGACGAGGATTCTGGCGATGAAAATGAGGTGGTTATACCAAATCTACCTGGATCTCAGCTTCGGGCTCCCGCTGAAGTTACGTACGAAAATATTGACGAGAATTTTGATGCCGAAGATGATGTTCCACTATCTCAAATATCGAAGCGCCCACGATACGATACTTCTACCCCGGAGTCATCTACTTCCAACGAATCTCCGAGTATTCAAATAAAAAAGAGCAAACATTATAGTTGGAAAATATGGGGGGTGTGGATCGGTCCGATCAAAATATTGGCTTGTACAGGACATCTGTTCGGGGCAAAAAATGGTACTTCACACTTATATGTCATGTCTTAGATACGGCCACCCACAATGCCTGGCAACTATACAGAATGGATGGAGGGGATATGGACCACTTAAAATTTAGACGATTGATCACGGTGACCATATTGCAGAGGTCGAATAAAGGTGTTCGTAAGCCTGGACGCTTATCACAGAAAATGCCAAAAAATGAGCGGTATGATCACAACAGCCACCTAATCAAGTACAGAGTAAATCGTTTGCGATGCGCTGTTTGACATCTCAGTGCAAACTTTTTTTGCATGAAATGTAAAGTTACCCTACACCCTAAAAATGGTTTTCAATCCTATCATACAGAAGAATAAGTAAATAACTATTTTTTTATACAAATAACTTTTTTCACTGCATAAAAAAATACTATTTCGATAATTGGTTTAATTTCTATAACTACACTATTTAGGCAACAATGGTAGTGGATATTACTACTGTGTCGTTAACGACACACCATTTTCCGGCTTTTCCGAGATAAACAGATTTTTTAAAATATTTTTCCCATGTCGGTAATCCTTAAATAGAGACCTCCTAGAAAAATCTTATTGATACGAAAAAAAAATGTATATCCGTAACAAGTGGGTTAATGATTAGTGCGTGTATAGTATGATATGTATTATTATAGTATTATTGGTATGTATAGTATATGTATATTATTTATGTTTTATTTTTAAGCGAATTGTAGGTACAGTAGTTTTTGTTTTTTTTTTGTTTTCATTCCTTACTTGTTGACATGCACACAACCTGACGTATGTACCTGCCATTTTATTTCGTTGTATCTTTAATGTCAACGAAACAGGTAACCTGGAAGAAATCGCTTTCAGCGATAAGGTCGCCTTTTGTAACCTTACCATTGTCATTATTGTCCTTATATGTAATATCTTAGTATACAATAAAGTGTTCATTCATTCACTCATTCAGTCATTATTCTTAACGGTTTTTTGAATCCATAGACTATGTTATAAAACAAATACAAAAGAAGCACATGGTAGTTTTTATTTTAATTTTAGAACGATTTATCAGGTTTTTAAGAACAACATGACGATGGCTGGTGTCTGTTAGTGGACCGTTAAAAAATCCAGAGGCAGAAAAATGTTTTACCAATGAACTAAATGTTTATTCTGGACCCGTAAAGCAAGAATGTGATGATGTGTGTGATAGCTCTTGAAATGCTAACTGGGTACGATTGACAACGAGTTCACAAACAGTGAAGTTCCGAGGGCTGTGTTAGCTGTAGAGCAGAGTTAGGAAGGGCACCGTGGCTGGGTCTGCACTAGAACGTCACCAATAGCATCATCAGTCAATCATAGTGCGTACCGCCAGGATGTGGAACGACTTGCCGGAGTCTGTGTTTCCTGCGCAGTATAGTTTGAAGGTCTTCAAGTCGCGGGTGAATAGGTACCTACTGAACAAGTGTGCTCCATCGTGGACCACATCGCTGCTTAACATCAGGCAGGTGGTGGTCAAACGCTGTTCA
>SJJU01005739.1:0-15454 GCA_012932125.1 Conopomorpha cramerella | reverse complement strand
ATTTTTTAATTCGACGAACCAATTTGGCAGTTCCTATTCACACAATTTTGTGCTCTGCTGCAATCAAGTTAGAGTATATTATACGCGATGACAATCTTTAAATGTTGGTATTCAATTTTCAGTTTAACTTACATTGGAATAAATCATCATATTGTACGCATAGGAACTGTCAAATTAGTCCGTCACATTAAAAAAATACTATAGACATATCTAAGTATGCCGCAAGTTTAGTAATAAAAAAAAACAACTTTCTGTTATCTCTTTATTAAATATTTTATTGTTAGAAAGTAACTAACGAAGTTTCATGTTAAAATTATAATAAAGTTTACATCTAAAAAATACTGCTCATGGACTATGCAGAACTAAATGTAAGACACAGAGAATGTAGATTGAGAACTAACACAAAAAATGTTTTTCATGTAATATATATTAATAATAGTATTAATATATATGTTTTTTTACGTGTTACTTAAAACCCACATCTCTGCGCTTAGCCTATTTATGTACGCATATAGTCACGTAACGCCGTGCGCATTGACTGGGTCATATCATATTATTTTATTAAATAATATTAATAGTAATAATAATAAAAAAAAAAGAATTTTGCACTCAAATAATCACAACGTAAAATTACCGACAATTTTACATACAGGAATTTCATACAAGAACAAATTAAAAACTAACTTCCAGGACCAGGAGGATAGGTGAACGAAGTCGCTGTATTTTCTATGTTGCTTTGCTTCACATACCATTGAATATAAAATCTGTATATACAGGGTGATCCGGAAATTCCGTTTTAAGTTTCCGAAATCTACTGTTTCTGTAGACCCTACAGATGAAATTGTACTTTTTTCGCAGCAATTTTTCGTTTCGGGACATTGCACACACGAGTCTGCAGAATTGGTAAACTTCAACTAAAAATCGTAATTCCGGATCAGCCTGTATATTTATAAATGTAGGACCAATAGAATTTTGTGTAAGAAAGATATTTCTCTATACATTATTTTCATATCTTCGAAGTTAACAGTGTTTTTTGTTCAATGTATATGAAAAAAATATATATACTTTGTCTATGTGACAAATGAAATACGAGCTGTGATTTATATTAGTTTGATTTCGCTAGTTTCAACGCATTGCAGTCAAATGCCTTGTATATTGCTAGAGGAGCATTAGTGAATAAATATAAATATTATGTTATATTAGCTCTATTTTTAACTGTATGCTTGTCTATCGTAATGATAGATTTAAGTTAGGAAATAAATCAATTTAAAAAAAATGTCGGTAATGGAAATATTACTCATTGAAATGTAGATTTTTTTTACAGAATGGTATGTATATTTTTTCTTTGCAACTGCGTTCACCGTTCTGTTTTGTCAAACTTACAAACTAATAGTAATAAAAAATGATACGTACAATTATTCACTTACAATAAATAGGTATACTGATGTACTAAAACGTTGAGTATAATGATTCCAACAGATAAAAACTATAGTCATGTGGCGTTAAAGAAAAAAAAATCAACTATTTGTGATATAAAAAAAAAACACAAAACAACATGTTTGCTTTGTTCCATCGCTTTACATACTAGGAATAAAAATAAATGCCAACCGGTGTGATATCTTCATAATAATGAAAACATTTGTCTCTCCAAAAACATAAACTTAACTACACAAAAGAAACTTAAATGTTAATATAATACGTACATATAAAACTAATCAGAATGTCTGAACGTAACTACGCAAGTCGCACTTGCCAAGTTAGGAAACATCGTTGAAAAATTAAATTTGGCATCATATTATTATTTTTTTCTTTTTAATATCTCTTGCCAAAAAGCAGGGCTTCCGTTGATTTGCACCAATAAATACCTTAATTTTATACAAAAATACAGTATCCTATTCTTATAAATGTCTGAGACTCATGATTTAACCGTATATTTTAAATGCCTCTTCGGGGCTGCAGCGCAATACATTTTGATCGATAGTAAAGTTGAAGAGAAAATAAAAATAAAACAGAGCAGTCTTCTGTCCACAACTTAGACAAAAACAAACAATAAAACAAACCACATTCGCAAATCATACAAACTTTTTGATCGACAAACTTAACCGCTAGAAATGAAAATAAGGATATGCATATTATAATGATTACATTTTTTTTTTTCGATTTAAGATTAAAATGTAGGAACTATACTACTGTACAAGATGGAAACTAGTTAGGTTAATACTTTTATAATTGTTTCACTGAAGGTAGGTTGACAAAATTCATTGTGAACATGGAATTTGGATAATTGCATGACATTCTCTCTATATTTTTTTTTTATCATTAAGAACAAGCGTTTCACCACCATCCTGTCTGATGTTAAGCAGCAATGTGGTCTACGATGGAGCACACTTGTTCATTAGGTACCTATTCACCCGCGACTTGCAACACTTTTACTTTTTAGAAGCCTCTAAAACTCAGATATTTATATAACTACAAAGTTATTTATTCTGTTTTCAGCAGCACAATAGATATACAACGTGACGGTTTTGCAACCTGCAATATTTTTTTCCAAACCTTAGATATCATTAGAAGAACCCATTAAAAAAATACAGGCACATTTTATCTTCAGAAAACATGGTTAGTATGAAATTTTCGATGAATACCAATTGAATGGCCCTTATTACAAAAAAACATGTATGATTAAGATACCAAATTAATAATGCTAAAGGCACCTTTGAATAAGCTTTTTTAATTTTGTACCAAACTCATTACAATATATAAAACAAAGACCCATTTTTTTCAGTTTTGCAGACGTCGAAAATTTCACCATTCATATAACACAAATTATTTTGATAATATTGAACGGAATTACATTATTAAACACAACTGCATGTTCACAAATCATTTTATACTTAAAACTAAAGATCTACAAGGAAATTGGCGCCCACGAACTGCCACAGACTTCTAACGGCCGTTACACAGCCAATTCCAGACGAAAAATACGAATCCAAAGGCTTAATTTATATTGCTCTATACAATGGAGCGAGCGACAACATACATATCATATATATAATATAAATATTATATATATATTGCTCAATATGGAAGGCTATTATAAATGCTCTATAATTATGTATTTCACATTTTTATTCATAAGTTTTGTGAACTGGTTTTGAGACACGTACCTACTCTATTAGTCTATAATTTATGTTCGATTTGCAGCTCGAATATGAAAAAAAAATGTATGACTGTCGATTGTATGCAAAGTAAGCTTGCGCCTACAGTGAGTATTTCACGCAAACATATGTTACTTCCGTATATACAGAGTGTAAAAAAACCCCGAGCAATGGTCTTAGAAACGTTGTTGGTCTTGTCAACTTCTACTATGGTAACAATTTGCGTAATAATTTTTTTCATACCTACAAAATGTTATCTTCTGAGATAGAAAATCATCTATTTTCTATGGAGACGAAACAATTTTATTTTCTTTTCCTCACGTTGTCGCCATAGTAAAAGTTGTTCATATTGACGAGTCCTACAACGTTCCTAAGACTATGCTCGGGGTCATTTTACACTCTGTATATGTTTTTGATCTTCGACAAGATCAATGATCAAAGTACGTACATTTTTTCACACTCGACATACAATTTGTTAGGCTTACTATTATATTATATGTTATGTATATATTTATTAATCATAAGCTGGGAAATATACAGCATATTTCCTGATTATATTGTGTATATGTCTTAAAATAGAATCAGTATATCGTATCACTGTGGTTGTGGTGTTGTATTTTCAATTTAGTTAACTATATAAATATAGAACTTCCATACACGGTTTTGCACATAATATAATAATATATGTATGTATATATTGTATATTATATATCATTGTTTATCTAAGACACTACTACCTACGTACTATGTAATATTCACAGAGATTGATACCGATTTATTTGTTTTTTTATTTTATTTTATTTAATAAGAACATTGAAAAGGCGAAACTGTGTGCACCTATGTGTCGAATATAAATTTTTAACTACACCAAAACGTTTTGCGAAATTCAAACGACGCCATTTTTATCTTGTATATAGTCGGGGTGTTAGAAATATTTCTAATACACGTTTCACATTATATGTTGTTTAGGCACGTCCGAACATAAAAAAAAATCACGAATTACAATACCTAAAATGTATATTAATATTATATCACCTAATATATGGGAAACATTCAAGGCATTTTGAGAGTGCACAAAACTTCCTAACATCGACCTCTCTAAAAAACTGTTACAATGATTATATATTATTATGTAGGTATAGTTATTGTAATCCAGTAAATATGTGTCGACATCTAATGTAGAATATCTCAAAATATTAGTTTATATACTTCTATATATATTTGCCGTACTTTTTTTTTATATGAAACAATACATCTTATTAAGGGGTATTTCCACCGACCGGACGTCACAGCACCGGACAGAAACCGGATGGAAAGGACGTATCCGACAGCGTCCGGTTGTTGTGGTTTCTGCGCTTACGAAACTGATTAGTTCAAGTGTTCCTTCCGCCGAGTGTTGGTATTCCGCCGAATGCGGCCGACGTCAAGTCCTCGGTGTAAAATAGACTTTGAACCTAGTATATAAGATACATTTTTGTTTATTAAAAAATCCGTTTCTGCCCGGTGCCATGCCGTCCGACTGGTGGAAATACCCCTTAAATGTAAGTAGGAATATTTCATAAAAAAGAAATGCATCGCAAATCATTGGTGAATGTTTTACTATTATTATGTTTGTTCTGTGTAATATATGTGTGTGTATATATATGTATATTGTATACGTAGGTATTATAGGAGTATCACGAGCTAAATATGTCCGTAGGTTAATGTATATTGCGTATTATAAGACGGTACGCACACGCGCGCTACCATACAATCGTTAATTAGGCGTTTCAGCATCATTGTAGTAGCATTCAAGCCTATCCTAAACCTATGTAATACTTGCATCTGGACAAAATAACGGCAAAAAAAAAAATACCACTCCGACTGGACAATCTGCGACACATTTAAAGCTTATCAGATTTCCGGAAGACATACTACACGAAGAAACATTCAACGCATCGCCGAACATAATGTCCTTTTATACACATTGCACTGAGATAAATGGCACCCATGTTTAATGCTAATGCTACCACAATAATTTGGTGTCGCTCCTGTGTTCATTGTTTTAAGTGTTATTCTCGACTGGCCGTATTGTGCAGTCGCCGACTGTCTTGATCGGTGTGATGGTCACCGAGCCGGTGGAGGCTGGTACGTTGTTGTCTACTACCTCGTTCTTGTCGTCATCCATATTTGGAAGTTTCACTATCTGGCAGTCGCCCACAGTCATTATTTGAGTTTCCATGGCAACGGGTGGGACGTTTTCCTCCGGTTCGACATTGGGGTGTTCGTCTTCATCGGTCTCCGAGTCGGATACGTCGATGGTCCTTTCGTGGGTAGAGTCTGCCGGGGTACTGACCTCGGAGTTGTCGAGGAGGGAGTCGTCAGCGGGCGGCGGCGCCGGGGTGGGCTGAGACTGTTGCTGCTGGTATGCGAACTGTTGCAGTGTGGGGATGTACATCATGTCCGTCAGGTAGGAGAAGTCGCCGAATGGCAGGTTCGTCGCGTTGTAGTTTTCATTGGGGCGGCCGTCTGGAAGTATTTTTTTTTTAGTTATGTTAGTATCTGTAGTAAATATGGTAGGATTGTACGAAAAGGTACGGAGATAGCACATTTCAAGCTTTTGAATATTTATTATGTACGCAAAGATAAATAGGAAATAGCTTTGGGAAGAGTAAAAGAAGTGTAATACTATTCTTAACGCAATTCTGGTAGTAAACATGCATTTATGAGAGGTTATTTGCATTAACTTATTCAGTCCCTATTGTAGGTTAGTAATCACTTAATTGTATAATGAAATTAAACCCAAGAACAACAATTGTTAGAAACACAGGGTGGCTCATTCAAATCGGTCAGTATGGGAAAGTCTGAAACTGTAACACATACGAAGATTTGTTTGATAAAAAGAAAAAGTTTTAATTTAAATTTGTATGGAGTCAAGGAAACGTGTGCGTTGAAAAGAGGCAGGCGCAAGTAGACGCGCACGTCTCCAGAGAATGGCAGGTAGGGTGCGGGTTGTGGGGGGATTATCCTTGATTTAAAAAGTGTTTTGTATGAAGAGATAATTTTTTTTTTGTTGTTTAACTTTTTCATCTTTCTTGTTAGTTGAATTTCAAAGCTTGTCGAAAAATTCGTATCATAATGATTCGTGCAAAATATAAAACAAGCGACGTGCAGCAAATAAAACTGACTCCCAATTTCTACAAATACAAAATATTCATAACAAAAAAAAAATATTTGACATTACAATCAAATCAATGAGACATATTCAAACTCATTTTCCTTTATGAAATAGAGGTCACTAGTAGTTTCTGTGTTGGTTGACAATCAGACAATTCAATGGGGAATTTTCAGGGCATTTGTTTCTTTTAGTTATGACAGATGGCGCTAGTACAGTTAGCGAGGGTTAGGGGGGAGAACTGTCAACGAAATGACTAACTTCAAGCAGTCAGTATTGGAGGTACAGTTATTTGTTTTATTGTTTGTTTACATGTTACAAAAGTGTCTGCAGTTTGAACAAATTACCCAAATAATAAAACACCGTAGTAAAATATAACTAACAGAATTCACACTGGAGACCTACTAGCGACATCTAGATAAGACTTTTTTGGAGTTTGAAAATTCCCCATTCAATAAATTAAAGTTTGACAATCAGACGTTTACAGCTGAATACGACGTGACCTCAGAACAAACAGAACTACACTTGCAAGCCACGTAGCACCTTCAATTTGTTTCTTTTCCACCAAAACGTTTGGAAAATTATGTACTTCTGGATACAAATTATCACTTTTACTACTAATGTGACAGTTTGGATCCATATAAACCCTGGTATAGTTCGTGCATTTCATGAATGCGCGCGGGCCTTAGATGTGTGAGTCGTATATGGACACGCTAGATGACAGTTCAAACGAACAAAACTGCCACACACACATCTAAGGCCCGCGCGCATTCATGAAATGCACGAACTATACGCAGTAGGTATAGTTATACGAACTATACAGAAGGTAATGTCTCTTACTCTTTCACTCCTGCATGATTTTCATATCGTTGTCTTCTTTTATTCTGAACGTCGGTTTAGGATTGCAAGTCTAGTTGTTTTTGGTCTGAAGACGTGACACTTCTTTGATATTGATTGAAGTTGTTGCAATAAGTTTCAGTCAAAGTGGGTTTGATTGATAATCGACATAGAACACAGTGGCGTCATCTTTTGAGAAAATAGCGAGCTAAATTCACATTCACAAAAATAAAATACAAATGCCTTGTTGCATCATCGCTGTGATTGGCCAATAGATTGGTGTTAATTTAGCCAATGACAGCGCCGATAGACTGATTTGATTGCGCTATCAAATTGAGTTCGTAGAAACAGGGGAGTCAGTACATAAATATTATCCCCATGGAATGATCAAACCATTATCTTTTTAGTGTCTTTTTTTTTTTTCAAATGATACCGTGACTAATGTTGCCAATGTTGTGTTGTTTTGATACCCAAATGATTTCATGCCAATTAATAAATTTTGTATACTAACAAGTTTTGCTAACTTCCACGCTAAGGCCAAACGGTAGATTTTGGAATTCACCTGGAGATTCAAGATTTACACGTTAATAAAAATATGTAGGTTTTTTTTGTATAGTTTTAAAACAGTGAGGGTATTTTAGGGAAATTCACATTAATGTCTAGTAACTAGGATAAAAGCAGTGCAAATTAATATATAACTAGAGGCAATAATATAAAAAGGTTGTGTAAAATTTTCTTACGCGGTACAGTCACGTATGTATGCTCTTGGTAACATTCAAAGCCGATTTTTTTCCAAATTAACAATTGCTGCATTGACATAAAACGTATTCCGTCGTAGTACGTGATCTAGAATACCATGTCGGTTGGTGTAATGGTCAGCATGTCTGCCTCTATTCCGTAAGGTCGTGGGTTCGATTCCCACCGCTGACAGGTACTTCGGTGATGAGCTATTAAGTACTTGTTGGATGTTTTATTTACATAAGTACGTATTTAATAAAAATTATTAAAGTATATTTCGTTTGGGATTAAAAGGCGTAAAGTGTACACACATATACATATCTTAATTTATAAAAATCCAGTTTCATGATGTTTGTTCCCAATGAACTCTTCACCAACGCTACCGATATTCACAAAAGTTGACATTTATATGTAATTTCGTCCAATTTGAGAGGAAGGATAGTTTATATAGTTTATATCCATGCTGGGCTGGCCTGTGCTCTGGATGTTTTTTTCTAATTTTATATTCATATGAATAGTTAACACAGGACAACGTCTGTCGAGTCCACTACTGTATATATATATATATATCGATGTCTGAATTCCATAACACAAGTGCTTTAGCTACTTAATATGGGATGAGGGCAATGCGTGTATTTTTTATATTCCCAAAACCATGACCTTTCCATCACTGCTTTATTAGAAAATGACTTTGAAATGTTCCCTAAGTGCATACATGTTTATACATGTGACTGTACATTTTAACATTTATAATAACTTGACAGTCTAGTATTTTGTATTTCTATCTCTCTCTGTATACTTATTTATGGAATGAGATAGAACTACAATATTATTGGCTGTCAAATACTCGTGGACCCCGAGCAATGGTCTTAGGAACGTTGTTGGGGTTTACTATGGCGATTCAAGAACGGTTTGTTCTTTAGAATAAATGGGAATGAGCTGTTGGATAAAAAAAAAACAAAAAAATATGATGTTTTTTTATGACAGATGGCGCTTACAAAGTTACAAAAGATTGAATTGATTAATACTTTATTACTATTTTCACAGCTAAAGACCGCACAAGTAGGCATTGCTTTTATACATAGGTAACCTGCCAGAAATAAAAAAAGATAAAGCTATAGATTTTTTTTATTGACCGCATAATTTGATTCAACTTGTTTTTAGCTTCATCAGCGCCATCCGTGGTCTTTTATGTAATCGTTTGACATTTTTTTATCCAATTAGCCATTATAGAAAATATTATATCTTACTCTCTTACTCCTAACAAAAAAAATAATAATCCAAATCGGTTAATACAGTCAAAAGTTTTGAGGTAAACAAACATAAAAATATACTGTCGAATGAAGAATGTTCCATCTTTTTTTTTTGTCATTCTTTTTAAATCGGTTAAAAACATCAGATCATCTATCTATTCCAAAACAATAACCAGTATTCAAGTGCTGCTTGAGCATAGAGATTGTCTTTTTAAGACAAACAAGACAAAGCAAATGTTACTGAACCATGACTTTGAGAGATCTATACTGGAATACGGGTCTAAATCAGTTCCTACATATCCCCCTCAGTTAGAACAAAAGTGTGTCATTTTATGAAATTGAACCTTAACATAAAAGATACACAACTTAAATTACAAAATCTGCATGTTTCGTATTGGGTCCTTTTTAGATCATGTTTTAATGAAACGCGCACAAAAATTATAACTCAATATTGTTCACCAGGTGTATAGGCGCGAATATAATCAAAGACAAGCTAGAGCTTACCTTTGTTATTTTACTCGACGTTTCGACGCAGTTGCGTGCGTCGTGGTCACGAGTGGACTGGAGTGCGGCTGCGACGTTCCCTGGTTTGAGACGAATCCGCAACTACCCTCAAAGAGTCACTATTTCGGCACACAACAACATTACAAAGGTAAGCTCGAGCTTGTCTTTGGTTATATTCGCGCCTATACACCCGGTGAACAATATTGGGTCCTTTTTGTTCTAATTGTTCGATATGTTGATATGTAAGTAAGGTCATACCGCCAGCTCCCAGCATATAATTCTTGGGCGGGCGTCCTCGCCGACGTTTGAGTAGGAGCTGATGCTGGGCGGGCGAGCCCAGCGCGCCGCCGCCGCCCCCGCCCCCGCCGCCCACTGCCAGCATGCTGCCCGAGGTCAGCACGCAGCCTTCCATGCCGTCTGCCAGGGGTGCTCATATTATAGTCTTACTGCGTTTTTTTTTAAGTTATTGAGTGGTGTAAAAGGCGTCTGTACGGGTTGGTACCGACATAAATGTTATTGGTTGGGGAATAATATAAGACGGTTTTGGTGATATAAATTATAATGAAATAATATAGGTAAAAACTGGTAACACTTGTAAAACTTAATAACTTCGTAGTAAATAACTTAATGGTCTACTTCAGTTATCGCGGGATTATGGTGATCCACGATAAACTGTTGGTAAATAACTTAATGGTCTAATTCAGTTAACGTGGGATTATGGTGACCCACGATAAACTGTTGGTAAATAACTTAATGGTCTAAATGAGTTAACGCGGGGTGATGGTAAAACGCGAACTGACCGCCCACTCAATACGCAGATATAAGAAAACTCGGCTAGCGCGCTAACTGCTGACTAGGCGTAGTCGGGTTCAATGTACTTCGTACAGGTACTGTGTTGTTTTATACAAGGGCATGTACCTTAAAATTTTGCTTGCAATTTTGCATTTGCTAAAACAACGCAATATTTCACGATATTTTTTTAAAAATTAAGAACAAGCGTTTGACCACCATCCTGCCTGATGTTAAGCAGCGATGTCGTCTACGATGGAGCACACTTGTCCATTAGGTACCTATTCACCCCAGTGACTCAAAGACCTTCAGACTGTACTGCGCAGGAAACACAGACTCCGGCAAGTCGTTCCACATCCTGGCGGTTCGCACTATGAAAGTGGACGCAAACCGTTTCGTTCACGTAAATGGCAAATCCACCTGGTATGGATGACGTTTTGCCGTTAGGCAAAATATTAAGATAGGCAGAGTCTTTTTGCCTATATGGTGTGTCACGCCACTGGCTACCACTTATTAGCCGTAATGTCTAATGATATTCATATGAATTTCAACGTTAAGGTGGTAGATCAGATTCTTGCCCGTATTGTATCTCTCGAGTGAGGAGTTTCCTAAAAAAAACTACCTATTTGTCAAAGAAAGTGGGAAACTCTTCTTCTTCATACTCTATCTTTTGTGAAATATATTTTTAAAGTATGGTTTGGAAAACTAGAGACGACTCTACCACACTCCGAAAATGAATTTATGCTGAACTAGTGGACGCCCCGCGATTTCATTCGCGTAGTTTATGTATGTCATAAAAACTATAGCACCCTCTATACTGCACTAAGTCCCACACGAACGGGATAAAAAGCATCCTATGTTATTCTCTCATTAAGCTACGTCAATTTTCTGCCTAATCGGTTGAATCGTTGTTGAGTTATAAGTGTTGTAACAAACCCGTCTTTGTTTTATATACATAGATATGGCACCTTTGATAAACAAGCTGTTAAACAAGTAAACAAGTTCCTAGTAATTATTAAGGTTACACAGTCACATCAACCAGAGTATGGTTCGTGCATCAAACGGCAATACATGCGCCTGAGTTTTAGAAATAGCAAGTATGAGGATTATATTTAATATAATATGGCAGCCATAAAATATTAAAATAATATTCATTTTAAAAATATTAATCTAGGTAATATGTTGCAAGAACAATTTTTGTCGTAATAATTCTGTCGAAAATCAGTTTACAAACAAACAATATTCCCGGTCCAGAAGTTTTTTCGTGCAGCAAAAGTAACAATTTGCAACCATATATGCGCCTGATTTTAATAAATAGCAGAATCTATTGTTTCTAACAATAGTACCCCTTTCTCTATGTTTATTAAATATCTTAGGCGTTTGGGAACTTTACTACTGCTTACTGCTTCTAAAATGACCCCGTGAAATTGTTTTAGAGACGTTGTTAGGCTCGTGGATATGAACACCTTTTACTACGCCGAGAAAGGCAGGATGCTGGTCAAACGCTTGTTCATAGTGATAAAAAATAAGCCGGTAAACATTAAGGGCCTTACTAAATAATGGCGGAATTGTTATTTCGAAGATACACAAAGCTCAACTTAACTTGTCAGTTGTATGTCAAATACGGAGTAACCAGTTCAAGTAGACCTATAATAACCGTTGTATAAGTGATAACGCGTTTATTGGGTTAGACTAACCAGAAAAATTTTAGGATTTCTGTGGTTTTCTCATGTTGTTGATTTTGAATTTTCTTCAAACTCGTGATGCACCAGCTTTAAAATAAAAAATAATCATCAAAGTCCACATTCCGAAGCCAAACAACCTTTTAACATTGAACAATCAAGTATAAAAAAAAATATCGTCCGTGAAAACCTCCTCCTTTTTTCGAAGTCGGTTAGAAAATTAAATCAATGTAGCATGCAGAGGCACTTGCTAAAGCAAATGCCCACGGTTCACCAAGCGTATTTAACCCAACGTGACAGGGGGTGAGCCCATCGCCGTTATAGGGTTCACACACCTTGTGGTGTGCGGGCAAGTGCCTCTGCCTACCCCGCTTTGGGATTATAGGCGTGAAGTGCATTTTTTTTTTTTTTTCAATTTAGTCCACGAGCTCGATTTGTATGAAGTAAGTTGACCCCAGAATCAAAATATTGGGTATATTTTGTACCTCTTATACCGGCGAAGCAACTTTGATTTTACTTTATCAATAATTCAATTTGGGTACAAAATTGGCTTCGTTTTTCTTATTACAAAGGGCATGAAAGAAAGTTTTTTAATAAGTATCTACCGTCCTATTTCATATTTACATATCGCTGGACAGACGTACATTGACTACATTGGTGATGTCCTGGCGGAAGGTGGCGTAAAAGTACTCGAAACCGGACGTCACTTTTTTTTATCACTATGAACAAACGTTTGACCGCCATCCTGACTGATGTTAAGCAGCGATGTGGTCTACGATGGAGCACACTTTTGTTCATTAGATAGACGCAAACCGTTTGGTTCGCGTAAATGGTAAAAATGGTATTAGTAAAAAAGTATTGTTGTATGAAAAGACGTATGAACGTAGATGAAGCGAAAGGTCAGGACCGTGACAAATGGAGATCTGTAGTCTCTGGCTACCCGTCTGGGAGACAGGCGTGAAGTTTATTTATTTATTTATCCAACACTTAACCTATTCTTATAGCAATGCCAATTCAATAGGTAAGCTAATAACATTATATAAAAACATTAACATTGTAACAACATTAAAGCATATCATACAGTACATAATATAGTTTGTAGTATGGGAAGACGAAACAAAAAAAAATAAAGTAAGTATCTGGTCGATTTTTACATTGTATGTGGTTGCACGGTACGATACAATTCTAGTCGCCACTTGTGCGAACAGCATATCCGTGCATGTAAATATGTCGATTTGGTCTGCAATAACGTTAAGGTAGCTAATTAGTAGCAGTATATGTATATACCCAGAAAACAGCAAAATGAGTCTGTGTGTTCGGCTATCCGATGTGTCAGTGGATGCGCCGCCTTAAGAAGGTTAGTGCGTGACAGTGGCACACACAACAAGAGTCGTTTGCGTCTTCGAACAACAATATTATTCGGAACGCAAAAATACAATTGTTGCAACAAAATAAATACATTATTGTATGCATGTACACACATCAAAAGTGTCTAGGGATCAAGAACATTTTAAGCTCTAAAAAATCTAATTTATTTAAAACTAGCAAACCCGGCGAACTCCGTTTCGCCATCAGATGGGTTCGTTTCGTTTACCCGCTTTTCTGTTGAATTTTTTCCTGAATTTTCTTTGCTATAAACCTCACGGAGCCCGAGAACTTTCCAACGAATGCAAAACCGTGGAAATCGGTTCGTGCGTTCTGGAGTTATAGCGTCAGGGAGGAAAACCCGACTTATTTTTATATAGTAGATAAATCTAATCTTCTGGATTGGTCTCCTACCTAATTCCCCATGCCTGTATCAATGACTTATCACGACATTTTAAATAAATTGAATTCATTCATTCAGTTTTTGTAAAATATTATATTTTTGATTGCAATCTTCTAAAATGTACTTGATCCCTAGACACTTTTGATGTGTGTACCTCTCTGGGTTTTATTTTTAAACACCAACTACTAAAAAAAAAACTAAGGTCAAAGCTTTGTTGACATAATGTATCTTTTTTTTATCTAAAACAAGCCACAAAAAGCAACAAAAGCCAAGCGTCACTCAGTAACAAAACTGTTTGAAACATGATCTTTACCAGATTGTCACCGTGGTATGGTATAAAGTTGGAACAGCGTTAGTGCACTGCTAGTGAAGGTTGCATAAACTGGTCAAATGTAATAAATAATAATAATAATATAATATATACCGAAGTCCCTACACACGAGCCTCGAAAAACTGCACATTCATTCATCCACATACGCATTACTCCAAAAGGCCGTTATTCTTAATACATGTAGGATAGTACGTAAATTTTTAGCTCACAATTAAACGGGATGATTGACTTGGCCATGGCCCGTAATTTTCTCTAAATCCTCATTTCTCTTTATAAAGAAAAGTAAGAGCTGTCTAAACAAAAAAATATAATAAATATTTTACAACAACACACACATTGCCTTCATCCCATGTTAAGTAGCTAAAGCACTTGTGTTATGGAAATCAGACAACGAGATATATTTACTTATATATTTTTTTTTCATTTAAATATATACTTATGTAAATAAAACACCCAGACACATCCAACAAGTGCTTAAAAGCTCATCACCTAAGCACCTGTCAGCGGATGGGAATCGAACCCACGACCCTGCGGAGCAGAGGCAGACATGCTGACCACTACACCAACTGGCCCGTCATGTGTTAAATGTACGCCAAATACGGACAAACCAGTCTAAGTTGACACGCGTCAACTACTTAGTCAATGTTTAAATTTTTTATGAATATGGCGGCGGTCAGTTTTGTGCCGTTTTCTTCCGGTCAAAAACACATAATAGTGTTATGGTTTTTATGACTCCAACACAGGAAGTTTCAGCCACGCGTTGATGGGTTTGAATAATATACAAAAAAAAAAACAAAGTGCATAAGTAAATTAAATATTTTTATGAGTAATGTATGATATACTTACTAGATGTACCTAACCTGGAGAAGCCGAAACGAAAACAGTGGCGAGCAATGAGGAATACTTAAAAAAGAACAAAAAGGTGGCTCTTTTGTTGGTTTTTTTCGCAGACAAATGATCTTAGAATAAAGTAGCTTTATTTATTTCATTAAGGTTAGGGGTATTAGGTTATGCAACTCCGCAGCATACTCTCCTCATTGGAGAGGTCTATGTCTAGCAGTGGACGAATATAAAAAAAAAAAATATTTATTCCAAAAAGAATTCTTACATATGTAAGTCATACTACAATGTGTGTATATGACAATAGTTGTTACATAGAAATAACGACTTCCTACTCCCTAAAAAAGGGCTAAAGCCCTGTTGTATTAGGATAAGTAGTTAGCTCTCCTGAAAGAATATATTT
>SJJU01005735.1:0-12112 GCA_012932125.1 Conopomorpha cramerella | reverse complement strand
AGTACAGTAGACACAATAGATGTTTTATTCTTATGATGCCTATAGGTGTTTACTGTCCGGGAAAGAGTTAATATTTATTGTACTGTATGAATTTTAAAACATATTTCATAACGAAGTAACTGTTCATCAACGAATAACATAACACAGCAGTCATTTGACTGAAATCTATAAGTTAAACTTTAAATATAAAAAAGTTGAAGTATTGTTTAGTATGAACGATATTCGTTAACCCTTTCATTGGCCTGGCATATTCCTCCAGTGCTACAGTGAAAACAACCATGTTGAATTTAATCACTGTTTAGTATAAGTACTGAAGTATAAGGGTTCATGCCCACGAGACGGGTTTTTCGCCGGATCTAAGTCCGGTCGTCGGTTTTGTGCCTTAATAGTGTTCCATGCAAGACTGACGACCGGAATCCGGCCAAAATCCATTACGTGGGCATGATTCCTAACAATATTTTTACAATCAAGTACAATCTCCTTACTGATAGCAAAAGTTATACATTTTGTCACTTACACACTGTTTTGTCTTTTACACATGTCAAGGAAATATTCAACAATAGAAAAGGACAAAACACTGAGTAAGTTCCACGTAGCATAACTTTTGTTGTGTTGTAAAGGGAGTTGACAATGTACTTTAAGGCACGTCACAACGTCCTGTACATATGTTTGAAAAGGTCGTCGTGAATAAATATTATGGTGGCCATACATGCTACGAGAAATCGTTACGATCAGACTGTGCAGTTCGAACGGTACAGTTTATCGTACATGACATACAAGCAAAAACTGCACAGCTTTATAACATACACCTAGCGATTCATCGGTACCGTTCGAACTGCACAGTCTGATCGTAACGATTTCACGTAGCATGTATGGCCACCATTAGGTACAGATCTATTAATAACAGCTGGCACGTTCACAATACTCACACTAATGCAATTGGACTATCTAGCATGTTTATTTTAATATTTTTTTTGTACGTGTCATTAAGTTTCAGTGACAGGCCTTGTTTGTGACATCGGAAGATAAACACATACACACACTGCATACGTCACGCGGCTCGTTTATTCAAAGTCACTACACAAGCTCATGGTGTAAATGTGTTAAGATGCCAGCTCATATTAATCGATCTGTACATACTGCATCATATTGTTATTGTATGTAACTGTCTGTACTTAGTATTATTTATGTAATGTATATATGTTTATGTATTTACATATAAGTGAAGTGTTAAGTGCTATAGAGGCACTGTTGATTATTGAATGAAATGTACCCGTTACTACCAATGTACTGTCGTTTGATACTGTTTCTGTTTCATTCTCTCGTTTGAGTTTCGAGAGTGACGGCGATAGTGTTATACTGCAAAGTTCTAGTACTAAACTGAAAAACTTGTAGACGTCTCGAGATCTGGCTTACATGTTTAAAATTTTAGTAAGCCTGTAAGCCTGTTACCCGGCAATAAAGTACCTTACGAACGGTGAAAGAATTTTCTAATCGGTCCAGTAGTTTCGGAGCCTATTGAATTGGAGTGAACACTCAAATCCGTTCATCTTATTAATATTATGATAGATTATGGGTGACGTAGAAATTGGGACAAGTTCTAAAACCGATTTTAACAGGATTCCAAAAAACATTTATTTTGCTAAATTAATTGTTAGGAAAATATTTTTTTAAGGAAACGCGCACTGACATGATGTTAAATGTTTAAAACGGGTATTATAGCGCGAAGATTAATCAAAGACAAGCATTCAGCTCGCGACCACGACACATGTAACTGTGTCGAAACGTCGGGCAAACAACGAAGGTAAGCTGTCTTTGATTAATCTTCGCGCTATAATACCCGTTTTAAACATTTAATATAATTGTTAGGAAATTGTATAGGGTGACTTTGAAGTCCATAAACTGTGAGATTCTTCATCAAATGGCTGGATGTAGATGGCGCTTCGTAGCCTTGACCCATATGAACTAGTAATGACAATCGATTAACAAATCGTGTTGTTTTGAGTCAAGCTATACTAGCGCCGTTAGTTCTCGTTTTTCAAGTTTTCTTCCCCATTACGGATACTTATAAATTACACACAGAAGTAGGGTGGTTTTCTTTCAAAAAACGAAAAAACCGTTTCTTATATTCGCTATAGACAGTTCTTCGTTTTACTTTCATTTTACGACTGCTAGTTATCAAAATATTCAGAGTACTACTTTTTCAAGTTATCTAAACAAAATCGCAACTAGCGCCGTTAGTTCTTCAGTTTGACGTCACATTTGTGGTAACGCTAATAATATCCCAATATTGTAAATGAAAAATGTAATCTAACTGTTAAAAAACTTACACTGTGTAACTATTGTACTTAACATTTTTCTTATGGAATTAGTTGTTAATTTATTGTTAATCCTAAGCCATAGTATAGATAACGTATACAGTTGTTTCACAATACCAACGGGATTTCTTACAGAATATAATGTTGGACAAGGAAGCAAGGAGTGCGAAGATCACATTCAAAACTACTTCGGCTGCAGCTAGTTTTAAGAAGAAATTCAACAACAAAATGGTTTCCGCGAGCAGATTGACTGTCGTATTGAAATGATTGATGGTACCTTTACAATTTACAGACATCGTATTCAAAGTAGAAAGATAGCATGCAATACTTTTGTGATTAGTTGAAAAATATTGCTCTAAGTATATTCCAAAAGTACTAATTATGAATCATCGGTAAAACAAATTTACATTTAATTTTGTATATTAGTGAATTTGTCTTATAAGACCTCCTTACCAATAAAAAGGTTATACGGCGTATAAAGTTATAACGTGTCTATTTTTCAAACGTCGAAAAAGTTACAGATTGTAAATTAAACTTAACACTATAACTATGTTTATTGATAAGTTGGCTAGGTTATAAAGCAGCTCCAACTACGTTATACTTTCAGTGGATAAGCACTATTTCAGTTCTTATTTTATGTGCATATAAGGTTGAAATTTGTTTATTTATTCAGAGTTGGTGATATGTCACGACATATAGAAAAAAATACTATAGGTGTTACATTCTGGTATATTATGTTTCATTGTAACGTATATTGTACATTGTAATAGTATGTTTCAGAGGCACAATATGTCATTAAAAATACATTAAATGTGTCTACATAATATTTTACACTACACTAAGAGTTTTGGAGTAAAGCGTGGGATATATGTGTAAGAAAACAATGCTAGAGGAATATTAAGCTATAACTAGCAAAAAGCTTCATCTTTATTATGTAGATAGAGTTCTTCTTTGATTTTCTATGAAAAAGGATAATGACTTTATTTTCTAGTTAGTTTAGTAAAATCGAAAAAAAAACTTGGAATATCTTGCCGTCTTTCTCGTTTCGACCATTTCTTTTTTTTTACGTTTTTCCGCTGATAAGTTCGTCGTTTATGAACCTATTTTGACGATTATTTTTTTTTCGTCGGAGAGTAGATATTTCAAAAGTAGTCCCATAGTACATAGGTACAATTTGATGATTACAGACAGACAACAGAACTTTAAAAAATCGTAGTAGTGCTAGTAGGTAATACATAGTTGAAGGCGGTTTTTTTTTCTTTTTTGTATAGCCTAAATGTAGTTGATACGTTGTGATGTCCTCAAACAAAGCATGAAAAAGCAGTTAATAAGCAGAGTTCATTACTCTTAACTATTTTCCTAATATAGACACTAACCGCCTTATTCATAAAAAGTTAAAACATTGACTAAGTAGTTGACTCACAGTAATTATTTATCTACATCCCGGATATTGTGCCCCTGAATATATTTTATAGTTATACGTAAAGTGTAGTAGGTACATAATATATAGCCACTTTACAATAGTATACTTCTGTTTACTTATGTAAAGATTTTGGTGTTTCATGATTGATCAACATTTGACTTTAGTTGAAGAAGATGAAAATTTAGTTGTAGATATAAAATGTAACATTAAGGGTTTAAAAACCATAGTAAAGTAATTACTTGAAGTTCGTACACATTGTTATTGCTTTTCAATAAAGAAATAGTAAGTATAGGTCATAGTTTATAAGATTTTTCTACACTTCAGAGATACACTTTTTAGGTCACAAGTACACCAGAACATTGTTCATGTTTTTTTTTTTATTTTTGGCTTTGCCTTTTGTAGAATACAAGGAATATGTTTTTGATTTGACGGTGTAGTCCCAGTTGTTCGGTGCCAAACAAAAATCACCTTTAAATGTACAAAATAAAGGCCGTTTTAATGTTGAACCTATTATTATAGGTGCGAAAATGATTTGTTACTTTGACACCACCAAATAGTCGAACTAGTGGGACTTGACAAGGATAGAAAAGAAGATGACTTTTTGACATTATTAGTTACATAAATAAATACCTAATTCGATATAAACTTACGTAGAAATATCAGAATACCTGAAATTACTGTTCATTTTGTTACAATTACTAGTTCCTACCACTGTATTGTATGAATCCGATGATTTTTTCATGCAAATCGTGTGCTACTAAGTAATTAAGCTTAAACTATTATTTTATTTTTAACACTTAGTGTAAAAGGTTTCGATATACCTGACTATTCGCAACTACCAGTGTGTAGTAGTAGTCCACTTTAAAAATGTAAAACTATATACACATACAGTTCTGAGCAAAAATTCCGGATCACACATAATTTTGTGTCTTATATCTCTCAATCGCGGAGAGCTAGCTGAGTACAAGAAATTGTGTTCTTTTTTTAAAGGCAATATAATAGTGAAATACAAAGTCATAAAGTACTGTTGTCTTGTATTCAACATTACTACTTTCAGAATAATATAATTAATATAATTTTGATATAATTCGGAATTTTTGCTCACGAGAGTATTTTATTTGTCTTTCCCTCTGATGCATTGAAAAGTATTGTTTTTCTGGTACTATATTTTATATTGCGGTCGATTAATAAAATATGTTCTGATTAATGACATGATGGTGTATTGTGTTAAATTAGATTTTTGTGTAATTTAAAGAAATTCAACGATTACATTACTAGCGAGTGAATGGAACCAAATCCTTATTTAGGGGAACTAAAATAAGAAGAAAATTATTCAAGTATCACAATGTGTTATATTTAATTACATGTACCATGTGTAATATTTAAAAACCTATATACTTTTTTATTAAATTTTTTGTTTGTTAAGTTAGCAATGATTGTATAATTTGATTATTCCTGTAAAAAGTATAGAAAAAATTAGGCTCCACTATACTATACTTATATAACTTACCCTAAAACTAAACATTATCCTAAGTTATAAGTTGAACTTAGGGAACTGCCAGTAGTTTGCCTTTTATATAACACTCGATTTTGTTATGAAATACACAGAAAAAAAACTACAATATGTATTAGGTACCTACCTCCTATTTTTTAAATTGTGTACTGCATTTCCAACATTTTAAATTTATTGTGCATTTGGAATGTTAATCTTTTTCTAGTGAACATTTTTACTTAGATATTCTATGTACATGATATGTATGTAAATGATAAATTCAGATATGTGTGACATTTTTCAAACATACGCAGAATTTTATGTATTTTGTTTTTCATGAACACTATTGTGAGTGCATTATTGCGCTTCTTCGCTTCCTAAATATCTCTGTATCAACACAAGGCTGTATAAAAATATATTGTTCAGTGTCCTTATAGTGGAACTCTCGAACACATTTGAAAGTTAAAAGCTTCTCAGAGTTTTGTTGTCCTCGTCTTTACGGATAGAAATGACAGTGACAACGTGCTGCTTATGTTGCTTTTAACTTTAAGGTACATTTGAGAATTTGGCAGATAAGGTGAATTAAAAGATTACAACTAACTTCACAGATACAAGCAATAAAGTTTATCTAAACTATAAACTCTACAAAGTACAAATACTTGACATGAAAACGTCAACAATATCTGTAGTTTAACCGCCGCTTTTTCAATCTAACGCCTGAATCCTCAAATACATTTTATAATTATGAGCTACTTAATGTTCTCGTGGTTTTGGGAAGGCCATGATTTTTAAAGGCGTTGTGAAGCTTAGGTTGTTAGAGAAGACAGGGTGAAGCTCTTGTCTTATTTATGAGACAGTGCTAAAACAAAAGCCTGTCCGAGATTTCGTCACTGTAACTGGTGAAGAACAATGTTCAAATCGGCGTAACGTTCTAATTTTAAGGAGAAATGTACATTTTGCGTAAGATGCAGTGTCAGCCCGTCATCTTGTCCCAGTAGTACGGTTATGTTGTTGAATGTTAAATTAGACCTTAGTTTGTACAAAATAAGAACTGTTTTAATTTTGGATTTATTTTGACTGTTATAAAACATCATCAAATAGGCTACATTTTAAACTAACCAACGGATAAGAAAATCGAACTAATGGGACTAGAATCGTTTTTCGAATAATGAAATCGTTTTCACTATGTATAAAAGGCAGCATTTCAAAAATGTCTTCTAATATAACATAGCAAGCTGTAATATTTTATGCTTCTCGATATCTATTTGCGATATCGAACTAGACTAGCACTTTTTTCGAGTATAGTCTATTCGATCTTACCCTACGTTTCCACCGAGCAAGCATTCACAAGAAAACTTGTTTGGCACATATCTATGTGCGCTGGTTATATCGTATTTCACGACCAAATGACCAGAACACTAGGCATGTCAATCATGATTTATTAGTATGTTTCCCCTATGGAAAGGCACGGTTAGAATGTGTGATGAATTATTTTGTCTTCGTATTGTGTCGGATGTAAAGAAAAATGACGTGGAAAGAATTTATTATTATGTTTTGTATCTAGGTAGATGTGTTAGTTTCTTTAGGTGTCCCCGGAGTTTTCCAGATAAGTTTGTAACGAAATAAAAGGCTTAGTTGTACGTCGTATGTTTTGTTTTTTTTTTATTATTTCAATATGAAAACAATGTTAAGATCTCAAATAAATTGACACCTGTTTCAGGTTATTTATGACAAAAATGTGTTTCAATTATTTTTATCGTTTTTTTATGTGTATTTTTACACCGTTCTTGTTATTGTGTGAAGAGGAATGTAATTTCTCGATTTATTACATACTTTAGTTTATAAGTATAAAAATATTCCTTTTATTTCCTTAATAATTATCCATTTTGGTAAATGAAGGGAATCATTTGTTACTACAAAAATAATGAAATTGAAAAGACTGAATGTCACAAAAACAAATAAATACTTAATATATTTATTTACTAATTACAAATGTTTTTTATTTAATTTGGGTACCAAATTTTTTATACATATTCTATGCTATTGTCGCTTTACTTATAATTAGGTAAGTTGCCCTTTAGAATAAAAATCCTATATTCGTTTACGCATATCATTTATTTCGGATAACTCCGTTGTGGGTTTAGACTTTATTGTCCATGGAATATAGTTTTGTAATACCGGGACTATAATGTGGGTGGAAGCAATCTTTGAGCGATTTTGTACCAATAAATTAACAAAACGTGAACGAAGTTATAGGTACTCTAGGTCTAAACAATAATTAACTTACAAAATAATAGTTATAGGTAAGTTGTAGTATTCCTAGGTATAAAATTATATTTGACTACACAAATCTATCGCACACGAAAACTCCCCAACTATCTCTCAATGTCATGCATTTTTTTTTTCAGTAAAATTCTAGTTCGTGACCATTCAAAGTGTTTACCGCTACGATATCAAACAGGGAAAGTACCAATGGAGTTTTCTTTAACCGAACCAAAGACGAACCGTTCCTTTCCTCTGACACCACTCAGTTCAAGTTACATATTTTCGCATACAAAACGAATATTTAATTAACGAATGAGCTATTGGATAAAAAAACAAAAAAATGATGATGTTTTTATGACAGATGGCGCTTACAAAGCTACAAATGATTGAATTGATTAAAACTATTATTATTTTCACAGCTAAAGACCGCACAAATACGCATTGCTTTTATACATAGGTAACCAGCCAGAAAGAAAACAAAGATAAAGCTATAGATTTTTTTTTTGATTGACCGCACAATTTGAATCAACTTGTTTTTAGCTTCATCAGCGCCATCCGTGGTCTTTTATGTAATCGTTTGACATTATTTTTTTATCCAATTAGCCATTCTTGAGCTACACAGGCTAAGGTTCTAGTTGTATTGTCAATTATACAACTTGAACTGAGTGGTGCCAGTCTGGTGGTGTCAAGTGGAAGGAACGAGACGAACGATCTCAGACCAAAAACAACTGGACATGCATTCATATAGTTGTCTCGTTTTATTCCAAACATCAGTTGCGGATTGCAAGAGTTGTTTTGCTCGGAGTTCCGTACATTTTGGTGGAAAAGAGACAGACTGCACGTGGTACGCTGCTTGCAAGTCTAGTGTTGTGTTTGGTCTGAGCTGACGATCATTGAATAAAGTACTTGCATCTCTTTCATTTTCAACTTCAATCTTTGACAGGTTATTTTTTTTTTACAAAACTCCACATTTTCAGTTCATTAGAACATAACGTTATTGTACTACATTAGTGTGTTCGTCCTGTTCTTTCTCTAGGAAAAGTGGAAAAGAGAATCTTTTATAGAACTAATGGGACATACTCAATCATACTTCGATACCGAAATAAGGATGTAAGACTAGAGTATTCGACAAATCTTAGAAGATATAGTTATGCCTAACAGACAGGAAGCTGGCAATGTTGAAGTATTTGGGCATAGATTCGACGAGGTTCCTGTACTCCGCCGTGTAGTGTTCGGGGTGGAATATCCGGTGCGCGTGGTACGCCACGTCGATTATTGGCTGAGATTGCAGTGACGCTGCCACCTGTTGAAAGTTAGGTACATTAAATACTTAGTGCTTCCAAAAGTACTTATCATGCTAATCTGGAGTGTAAGCATAAGAGTCAGCTACTTCATTTTTTGTTTTGACACAACGCAACAACTCTACTTTATTGATGTTTTAGTGCCACAGCAAGTGTCATCTAAATGCGGAATTTTTTTGACGTTTTCTGACAGATTTTCGGGCGGAGAACTGTCATTAATGTCAAACTTTGTTTGAAAATATGACAGTAATGACAGTTCTCCACCCGAAAATCTGTCAGAAAAACGCCAAAGAAAATTCCCCATTGATAAACCACTTTCTTGGCCGACCGTGACCTCTATCTACATTTTAACATTGGGGAGGGGAGAGAACTACCTACTAACTTGATTTATTCGCATTTCATCTACCTAAATTGTAGCATAATATCATACATATTTCTCAACACTCATAGAGTCGTTCGCATTTCGTACACTCTAAGAGCCAGTGAATCAATAATTATTGCACATTACTTATCTTATAAAAGTGTATGAGATCCGAAGAACTCTACGAGTGTCTAGCATAGTTTATGCAATGCTACAAATTAGGTACATTCCATTTGAAAAAAAGTTAATAACGTGCGAAAGTAAGTAGTGGAAATTACCGTCATGTTGATCCCAAACACTAAGCTCGGCAGCGGGTCGCTGTATGTCGCCACAGAATGCACAATGTCATACTGGTTGCGACCTTGGAACACTATAGAGGGCAGCACCGGCGAGTCGAAGGTCCAAGAAGTTATGTTCACTTGAGATCTGGGATACAGGTTAATTAGGTTGTGCGCGGTTCCTGTAATAAGGAAAATAATACTTGTTACTACGAGTATTGCAAATGTAGGTAAGTACCTAATATTTCGCACCCTCAGTATAATAAAGGCGCAATTCAAAAATCCGGTAAATTGAGTTACAACCGAAACCTTACTAAAAAAAGCTCGCACTATCCGATGAAATGTAAAACAAAGGCTTTTTTATGATAGAATAAAGAATTCGTGTTGCCTTTTTTTAATTAACATTGTATTAAAAAAAATACATCAGAATTAAACCATTTTTTTTTCTTAGTATCATAGCAGACCTCCTTAACTTTAGTTTTAAAATATAAAACAGTAATATTCTCAGGAATTTCAGTGAGAAATAAACAGTCAAAGTGAAAAGTTATAAATCGCGCAACGTTTTTTGCAATTTCCCAAAACTACGGTTTTTTTTTGAATTGCGCCTTTATTATACTAAGGGTGCGACATGTACTCGCCTGGTATATAGGCGGTGTAATAATATTGTTTGAGCCTAACAAAAAGTATCAATTGATCAATCTAGTTATGAACTCCCAACTACCAAGATCATTCGTTCGGTAGGAACTTCGCGAAACTTAGCGCCGGTATCGCTCAATCTTACTCGGCACTATTGTGTAAAGGAACTCGCGAACTCGCAATCTCGCCTGTTGGCCAACAAATCAACTATCGACTCGACACCTTGTTATTTTTACTTTGTATTTTCTTTCTCGCTATTCGATATAGCTGAGATTTTGTTTGTTGCAGGAAGTTTACGAGTGTGCAGTCAACATTTGCGATTTGCAGGCCAAGCGGTGTTTTCGAGTTACAATCCAACGGTGTTGTTATAGAATGTGCGAATGCGTGGCGCCACCTAGTGGTGAAGTTTGATTCTTTAAGATGGAAACGTGGGGCTTTTTATTTTTAAGAACGAACAGAATTCCGTTCAAATTGCTTTGAAAATTCATCTGTCTATAGTAGTTCATTTTGGAATATAGGCACTTGATAGTCAATAATGTTGCACTTCTATCCGACAAATTTATTAAGTAACCACAGAAGGACAAACGTAAGTAATAATAGGCTGTCAAGTATATTCTAAAATTGAATGAGCAGGCATTCAATGCTACTCTACTCTGCATCTCAATGTTTTTTTAAATAAAGTTATTTTTAACGGCCCGTCATCCCCGTTTCGAATTAATTTCTTTTACTGGCCAGAAGAACCGGGTAGAAACTGCATTGCTGGTTTCGTTCCTCTAATTTCACTGTTCACCTCAGTTAAGCAGCGATACACATCTTTTGTTGCTGCGACACCAGAGCAGCCAGACTACCTGATTATAAAATAATACGTTGTTCAGATAACATGAAAAAAAAACTTACATAAGCATAATCAGTGCTGACGGAATTATGGCCGAATACGTAGAAGTAGGACTGGCGGTTCGCCTTGGACTGGTAGTTGGCGAATCTGACCATGGGTGCCAGGGTGCGGGCGTCGCTGAACGCATTCAGGATCACATCGCGGTTCGTCTCCACGCTCCAGTGCTGGGGGCCCTCCTTGCTGGTTGTGTATCTGTGAAGGAAATTTTGCTGCATTTATATGTGTTTTCTACGCAGTAGTTTGGACGTACTTCTTCATGGAGTGCAGAACGTTATTCCGAAACTTCTTTTCCGATGCCGACAATTCCGAACATTCGTTTCTCCGATGCCAACAATTCCGAACATTCGTTTCTCCGATGCCGACAATTCCGAATATTCGTTTCTCCGATGCCGACAATTCCGAATATTCGTTTTTCCGATGCCGATAGTTCCGAACATTCGTTTCTCCGATGCCGACAATTCCGAATATTCGTTTCTCCGATGCCGACAATTCCGAAAATTCGTTTTTCCGATGCCGACAATTCCGAATATTCGTTTCTCCGATGCCGACAATGCCGAACATTCGTTTCTACGATGCCGACAATAACGAACATTCGTTTCTCCGATGTCGACAATTCCCAATATTCGTTTCTCCGATGCCGACTCGCACCCACTAAAACCCCACGGTAACTCGTGCGTTATTCCATTATTTATTGGTACAACCTAAACCACAACAACCCCAGTCACATTACCCTATTGAAGCCATCCAATTAATTAATTCAAAAGTATTACATTTCACTTCAATCATAATTGTAATGAAATCATGATTGAAACTGACGTTGAATTAATTTGCATAATATAATTACAAAGTCTTCCGCGAAATACCATTTTAAATTATTAAGGTTATTGGAATTGTGAATTTTCAAAGTCCAATAAATCCTTATCTAGATGTCACTAGTGGGTGTCCAAGGTGACGTCTGTCAGTTAAATTTTAGTACGTATTTTATTACTTAATCTTCACACAGTTTTGTAACATGTAAACAAAGTATGAAAAAAACGACTATGATTACAGTTTTTGTTAAATATATTCTTGACTAGCTGTCTCGGCAAACATTTGTTTTGCCATAGGAAGTCGCCTTTATACCCCGTGTATTGGAATAAATAC
>SJJU01005731.1:0-10946 GCA_012932125.1 Conopomorpha cramerella | reverse complement strand
AAAAAAAATGTTTTTTTTTTTAATTTACTGTCACCTTCAGTACTCACTGCTTGAAGTTAGTAATTTCGTTGACATTTATCACCCCTAATACAGCTAGCGCCATCTGTCATAACTAAGAGAAACAAAGGCCCGGGAAATTCCCGAGAACGAACCGAAACGAGACTTGCGAACCGCGTAACACTTTCAGTCTGCCTTTATTCCATCAAATTATATCAATATTAATGTAGGTACTTCTGGATCCCAACTGTCACTTTAACTACCAAAATTACAGTTTTGATCCAAATTTTCAATTTTTTGTATCCTGCTTCACAATAAGTGATTGAAAATATTTTCCATTACTCTTTCACTTCTGCATGTTTTTAATTTTATTGTCCCGTTTAATTCTAAACGTATGTTTTGGATTGCAAGTCTAGTTGCTTTTGGTCTGACTGACAGACTCTGACTTTTACTGTATGAAGCGCCATCTGTATTGGACATCGCGTTATCTTTTCTATTGTCAGTCGTTACTCGTGATAATACGTTTAGTTAGTTTTAATATACAATTTTCCTTTAACTTTTGTAGGTCGATGACTTTTCCGACAAAGAAAACTTAAAAGGCAACCTTGACAACTACATAAAGCGCTGGAAGGGCAAAGTGCGTCTAATCAGGAATACCCGGCGCGAGGGTCTCATCCGTACTCGATCTCGAGGCGCTGAGGAGGCGACCGGTGACGTCATAGTGTTCCTAGACGCCCACTGCGAAGTCAACGATAACTGGCTCCCACCACTACTGGCACCCATTTACCGGGACTACCGCACCATGACTGTGCCAATAATAGACGGAGTAGACCACAGAACGTTCGAATACAGACCTGTCTATTCTCCAGGAACAAATTACAGGGGCATTTTCGAATGGGGCATGCTGTACAAAGAGAATGAAGTGCCCGAACAGGAAGCTAGCAACCACAAACATAAATCAGAACCTTACAAGAGTCCGACACACGCTGGCGGTCTTTTTGCAATCAATAGACGATATTTCTTAGAAATTGGCGCGTACGATCCCGGTCTTTTAATATGGGGTGGTGAGAATTTCGAATTGAGTTTCAAGATCTGGCAATGCGGCGGCAGCATCGAATGGGTACCGTGCTCTAGAGTGGGACACGTGTATCGGGCCTTCATGCCGTACTCTTTCGGCGACTTGGCGAAGACTCGCAAAGGATCGCTGATTACTATAAACTACAAACGCGTTATAGAAACTTGGTTCGACGATGAACACAAAGAGTATTTCTATACTAGAGAGCCTATGGCCAGGTATTTGGATATGGGTGATATAAGTGAACAATTAGCTTTGAAGGAGAGGTTGCAGTGCAAAGAGTTTGGATGGTTCATGCAGAACGTTGCGTATGATGTTTATGACAGGTTCCCGAAGTTGCCCGAGAATGTTTTGTGGGGAATGGTGAAGAACAAAGCGTCTGGTCTTTGTCTTGACACTATGGGAAAGGGGGCGCCGTCGTATATAGGTAAGTGTTGTCACATATACTAGACATCTGTCGCATATAATGTTGTTCAAAATTCTCAGTTTTCAAGTACATTATTTTATAAATCTAACTGAATGAATAAACGCTTGCCTTCTCCATCTTCATCATTTTGTATCTGTGAAAACGTCGAATTGGTTACAACTTAAGCCGGTACAGTCGGCAACGCAATTCGGGGGGTAAACTTGTCCTGAATTACGCAAATATAATCCCCGTATCGCATTATGTATGTAATGTTTTTAGTGCGTTTGCCCAAGACCAGGGGCCTAAGTCTGCTGCACTCTGGTAGTTGCATCGCTCTGGCATCGTAGCGAGAACCGATGTGCATTGCTGATTTCGTTACTTTCATTTCACTGTCGTCTCTAGTAAAACACCATTAGTATTCAGAATTTATTGCAACATACCTATTTCGTAGCTCAGTAGTAGGGTACATCGTCAGCTTCCAAATGGGCCTATTTTTTCCCGTGCCGTAGCCAGCTACGAAATGGGACTATGGAGTAAAACAGCGATGAACATCGTTTTCCACTACGAGAGTGTAGGAGACTTGATTAATTGATTTCATTGAAAGAATTTATTACCGATTTTCGAGAGTTTATCAAAATGGTTGTTCAACCTTTACCCACCGTAACCATCAGGTACATCGTCGTGCCACGGCACGGGCAACAACCAGGTGTTCAGGCTAAACGCTCGCGGCCAGCTCGGAGTGGGCGAGCGCTGCGTGGAGGCTGACGTCGACTCGCTTAAGCAGGCCATCTGTCGACTGGGCACCGTTGATGGACCTTGGAGGTTTGTATTTAACTTCGCCACAGGAAAGCATAAAGCCATTTCGTAGCTGACTACGAACTAGTTAACTACTGTTGCTGCGACAGCTGTGGAGGTGAGTGGACTGATGTAGAACTGGAAAAGTAGTGTATGCTATTGAATGAAAATAATATTTAACTGGTAATTAATTGAATGTATTATTGAGGAACTGTTTTTAGAAATGTAGTAGAAAATAGTTGATGTGTTGAGACTTGGCAGGAAAAATAGAACGAACCGAATATAGAAAAAAAAACATCGGTCTTGCCAATATGATAAAAAAGTATATTTCATAATTCTGCTAGTATAAAATAATACCAGTCGCGCGGCGGCAAGGAGGCAACAGCTACGAAAAAGTTCTATTATTTCCCGTGTCGTAACCAGTTACCAAACAAGAACGCCAAATGAGACCACGCCTTGTATTTTTTCTTTTCCACATTAGCAAGCTTTTGACCTCTTCCTTGGTATTATGCAGCGATATTTTTTAAGATGTGATATACAAGCACGCTTGCTTTTTTTATGGTGCGTACCTGTTGACCCGTGACTTGAAGATCTTCGACTGTACTACACACTACATACCTTTATGCGTTGATTTTGAGTACTTTGCGTTCTTCCACTTCCCTTTATTGGCATGGACAGTAATATTTAGAATTCACGAGACAATCATTCTCGGAAAAGGTAGGCGACCTTCTTTTTGTACCTAAGTATATTTTACGTTACAATAAATAATATCCTATGTATGTACCTTTCCATTTCACGTAGCGACAATATGAATAGAACCTAAACTCCTAAAATGGAGAATTTTTATGACGTTTTTCTGACAGATTTTTGGAGACGGGCGGAGAACTGTCATTACTGTCATACTTTCCAGTCTTCATCTATAGGTGCAAAATTCTAACCATATTTTTTTTCTATCACGTTAGGTACGAAGAATCTACAAATCATCTGGTGCATCGTCTACAAGGTTACTGCCTGACGCTGCAGCCGCACGCGAGGACGCTGGGCCTTGCGCCCTGCGACCCCAACAACACCTACCAACAATGGACCATCACGCACAAAAAGCCTAACTGGTGATAATAACATATTCAAGGTACTTACGTCTAGCTAGACAATTTTGTCCCGTCATAGATTTTTATTTCACTAGCTAACTATATTTCATTTGAAAACAAATCTCTATGTATGACCAGAGCTAAGTAAAAATGACCCAAATAAAAGATTTTGGGATTAAAGGTCGTATGATCCAAAGTATTGTACGTACACATAGAATATACATCTATGAGAAATACACACATCAAAAGTGTCTAGGGATCAAGAACATTTTTAGCTGTAAAAAAATCTAATTTATTTAAATCAAATCTAATCTTCTGGATTGGTGGTCTCCTACCTAATTCCCCATGCCTGTATCAATGACTTATCACCACATTTTGAATAAATTATGAATGGATTCAGTTTTTGTAAAATATATTCTTGATTGCAATCTTCTAAAATGTACTTGATCCCTAGACATTTTTGATGTGTGTAGTTTACACCGGATACTGTGGTTCGTAATTAACCAAAGCTTACCTTCGTTGTTTGCTCGACGTTTGCGACACTGCTACATATGCCGTGGTCACGATATCTGGTTAATTTCGCGCCGTAATACCCGGTTTAAACTATTAACACAATGTCTGAAAATAGAATGCGCAACAAAGTCTCTTTCCATACATTCATTAAACTTTTCGATCTATGGCAAAAATTGTAGGGTTACCCGCCGGTAGCATACCCTTCGTGTATACCTACTATCCATTGTTTTGCCCTTCGCACATTTTAAGGAGATGGCACTGAATAAATAAGGGTGTTACAGTTAATAGTGTGCCTAACTGCATTGGTTATAAGTAAAAAAATACTGTTGTATACGCCGTTGAATTAGCTGCGAACGACAGTGCTGCCATCTATGTTATAAAGTTATGGATTCTGCAGTAACTTGTGGTGCTAAAATTGAAAGATAACATGCATTATTTATAGTTCGGCCGCTACAGGGAATGCGTTTAAAACTCGACTTTAAAACGGGTGATAGTTTCGGATATTTCGTTGATTAGATAACGTTAAAACTTGAGAAAGTAACTCAGCACATGATACTAAACAACTTTTTTTAAATCACCCAATGTCAAAAACGAAAAATAAAAATATGTCATCTCTTCATACAAACCTACTCATCAGCTGATTACTACTTTATATGCAGATGTATTTTTTTTCGTTTTTGACATAGGTTTCCTGCTATTGGCATCGTGGTCTTAGTGACTTTCTCTAGTTTCTCTATATATTTTTTATTTGACCTTGTAGGTATACAGGTGACTTTGATATTCCCTTTTAAAGTCGATCTCTACTGTTTGTATAGACACTTAGTGCACGTCAGGGTGCTCAAATTCTGGATCAAATAAATAGACCTCTTCATACAAAAAGCACGATCACCTGATAGAGTTCCAGAATGTTCTGATTTTAAATCTTCGTTTCTCGACGTGACCTTAGTGGCCGAACTATAGTAGCCAACATTCCAATATACCTACATAAATATGTATAATATATAGTTCGTATATTATTATATTATCATAGTTCACTGCACAGATTAGTAAAATATTAAAATGATATATTTACTTAGATAAAATGTACGCTATAAATATCACTGTCACTTTACGACTTTGCATGTGCCAAAAGGATGTAGATCTTTTTCATTTTATAATAGGCGTTGTTAAATATTACAATTTACTTTTTCAACGAAACTTATTATTATGTAAAACTAGTGGATGCCCCATTTTATTCGCGTACTTTCAGTATTTCATACAAACTACAACACCCTGTATAAAGCGACACGTCCCACAGGATTGGGAAAAAAAGTATCCTATACTCGTATAGTAAATTGAATCTTGATGATATGTGTGAATTTTTCTTTTACAATTTATATACTTAAAACTATATTTGTATTAGCATACCTATTAGTGTGCGATACTATGTAAGTTTCCATGCGTGTTTAGGGAATAGTAAAATCTAGATAAAAGAAAATTGAAAAAAATCTAGGTAAAGGAAAATAGGGGCGACGTTTTAAAGTGACGCCATAACTTTTTTTTGTGCTTGTACACTATGTAGGTACTACATTATCTACTATAGTCGGCGTTACCTAAGAAGCAAATTCTGACATATTGATAAATCCATGAATAATTTTTAGAATGGATGTGACTGACAACCAAATGTATGGCGATGACATTTGTATCTCAGCATTGGACATCCTATTGCTTCTTAGCTCGTTGTCATCAACAAAAGAGATGTGTTTTTTTTTATCATGAATCAAAGGGACAACGTTTCGATTATGCAGTTATATGTGAAATAAATATAATAAGCTCTACAGCACGTATTATGAACGGCTCACAAATAGGATTCATCTTATCAAAACCTTGAATGCATTGTCTGTTGGTCATAAAACATTTACGATGACTATAACTGATGTTTACTCATAAATCGAATCAGTATTGTACATAACTATCAGTATAAGCTACGCATGTCAATCGACCTGTCAGATTTCTCCTTAGGTGACGCCGACTATAGCTAGCTATATAAACATACTACAAGAAATTGAAACAAGGTTTTTATTTATTTTAATTATTTCTACTGAATTAGCAATCAAATTGTATGGTTATTTTCTCTTTATTTTATGTACTGGATATAGTAGTATTATTATTATTTGTTTCTTTTCTTACCCATAATAAAAGCGATGAGTATCCGTAGTTCTTTTTTAATGATTTCGGATACTGGAACGTCCATCTTATATTAACGCAATTTTTAATTTTGTTAGCACTTATAAATTATGAAACATTTCAACTACCATCACTTGTAGGGAAGAAAACGCGGAGCTGAATGTAGATGGCGCTTCTAACGTTCGACCAAAATGAACCAATAAAAGTCTGGGTTACTCACACTTCAGTTGAGTAATTAATGGATGATCAAAAAATTATCTGTGTTTCACTAGTGAGGTAAACGTGTTGTGATAATTAATGTGGGCAAACCAAGTACATAGCTGGCGGAACGCCCGCCGTGCTAGAAGTACTTACTAGGTACGTGCTAGGTGTACAAAGCCGCTAGCTACTGAGCAATGTCACTTTTGCTCCCCGCCCCGCGCGCGCAACTTCACCCCCGCAAAGGTCTACTAGCGCACCGCGGCCGTTCCGTGAGTTACGTGGTTTGCCTATAGCTCAGACCAAATACAACTACTACTAGCTCTAGTCTAGCGTCTAGCGACGCTGACTCAAACGAGACAATAATACGACAAACATGCAGTTGAGAAAGAGTAAGAGACTATATATTTTGTCCCTTACTGCGTAGGTCAGGGTATATCTGGATCCAAACTGTTGTAAAATTAATAGTTAAAGTGGCAGTTGGGATCCAGAAGTACATAATTTTTCATATATTTTGGTGAAAAATAGACAGACTGAAGTACGCGGAAGTCTAGTTGTGATTGGTCTAAGGCCTATAGGGGTGTTTTTGGTCAAGCGATACTAGCGCCATTAGTTCGTGAGTTCTCTACCCCATTGCTGTTATTGTATAGGTAGATGGTGAATTCGAAAAGAAAGTAATATTTTTGCGTATTTTTTGCAATAATCGCGAGGCGTTCTTTTCCCAGAGGTATTTAATGCTAATGAATTTAAAAAAAATGAACTACAAAAACACCGACCTATTTTTTTTCATGAAATACCCAAATTAGGCACAAAAATCTATTAAATATATTGTATTTACTAAATGAGTGCAATTTTACCGAGAGATTATTTATTTACTTATCGTTAAATTTTATAGTATATTTCTTTGATAATTAATTTTATATTTATTAATGACAGGTAGGAAAGAACTAGATAGGTAAGATTGGTAATGACGATATCGCAGGTGATATTTATGTTTAAAAGTTATCATACGGAATATAATTTTGTTTAACACTTAAGGAATAGCAACATACAGCGATTTATTTTACTAAAACACACCAATTAATTGCCAACCTTACATGCTAATCCAGTTAAACTGAAAAAGTATTTGTTACTTGTAACTTTGCATTACAAATTTGCGAAGAAATGTGAATCTTCTTATTACCCACATTAAGAGCGAATTGTACAAAATTTATAATTACTTAAGTACAGTTCGTAGGTAGAGTCGGCCAAATAATTAACCAGTTTTGATGACACTTTCTATGCGAATCCTACTATTGTAATTTTTTTATGATGTCACAAAGAAGAAACTACTTTTTCTAATGGGGAATTTTCTTTGGCCTTTTTCTGACAGCTTTTCGGGCTAAGAACTGTCATTACTGTCAAACCGAAAAACGTCAAAGAAAACTCCCCATTATATTCATAGTAATTTCTGCGTCTATCGTCTGTGGTCCAGTTGGTGGGATACTTGACTTGCAACCAATAGGTCGCGGGTTCGAGTCCGGCTACTGGACGCGTACCAATGGGTCTCTTTTTCAGAACCTATGTACACAAAAGTGAAGAACTTAAAGAAATTCTTGGCCGAACGTACATCAAAATGTGTTAAGCTGTCGTAAACGTACTTCGTTTATTTTCTTCCAAAAAAATTGTCTACTTTTGTCTGTTCATTAGAAACGAAAGATTAATTAAATCATAATTTCATCAAACTGTCAATATTGTCACTATCGCTCACGGAATCTATTTATAGAATACTGTTAATGAATTATGAAGATTTGTTAACTACTCTACATTGTTTGCACACATAATTATGAGTCATATACTTATTTACATTCATACATTAAAATCATTACTTATTCGTAGTTAGCAATTTAAATAGTCGCACACGATTTATTGAAATTATGTATCTACTTTAAGTTAGCAAATAATGTTAATTCAATATAATTTTCCCGTCTCAAATTATATGAACGCTTTTCTTTATAAATAGGTCTTATTTTACTTACATTTGAGATTATTGTACGAAATAGTTTAATGACTTCACTGTTCCTTAATGAAAAATCATTTGAAAACTTTAGTTAAGTAGTACTATTATCTAAATATCCTTAATGATTGATCTGTAAAATGAAAATAATATGCAATGTTAAAATTAAAAACGTTGGCGAAATTTAGTGGTAATCAGCTGTTTGGTAAGTTTATATGATGTGAGTTTTTTTTGTTTTTGACAGTTTTAGGGGAAACTGTTCGGTATCGTGGGCTGAGAGTATTTCTCCACTGTCGCCAACATTTTCAATTTGACCTTGTATAATATAGGTTATTAGGTAGGTACACTTTGGAGAAACAGTGTTGGAACTAAATATAGGAAAAAGTAGTTAACTAACCTACCTACATGTATTAAGCATTTATTATATTATTTTAATTTTGAGCAGACAGGTCCATATTCTGAAAGAAAAATCAATGTACATGTCGCACAGTTAGATCAAAAGTGACACAAAACAAAATGTGTCATTTTATGAAATTGAACCTTCACATAAAAGATACAAAACTTAAATTACAAAATCGGCGTATTCCCTTTTGGGTCCTTTATGTTCTAACTATGCGATGTCATGATTAAGACGCAGCTGTATCTTTCTGACACTTTCCTGAGTAGTGCTTGATTGGCGTGTCAGAATACTGGCCCTAGAATTTTGATTCGTTGTGACATTGTTAATCGAAAGCACGATTAAATTGTAAGTAATAACAAAATCAAGAAATCACGCCTGTATTGCCAAGGAGGGCTGAGCAGAGGTACGATTAAATTATTAAAATGTCTACCTAAATATTTTTTTTTATTGAATTTCTTAATCTGCGTGAAAGTTTTCTCTCTATTCTCAGTGGTTCGGGGTTAAACAATAATAAACTTTTACTTGTACCTACTGATTCTTCTGTAGGTCAGAATTGAGTTCAGACTAACACCACCATATAACCATATAAGATAGGTACATTTTATTTTGGCCACAGATAAAAAAAACCGCACTGAGACTAGACTTATTTTCATAGTAGTTTTCCCGCGTATCCCGTTTCAGATGTATCTGTATTTTAGACCGTTAAAATTAGACTGGAAAAGTTTAAATCTTTGACTGAGAATCAGAATTAGAAATATTAGAGTGTGTAAATTGTAAATACCTACCTTTAGGAACGATAGCTTATGTAACTTGCGTGCCCTAACTTCACTTATCTATCTAATGTTACTACTGTGATCTTCATTATTGTAATGTGTTTTTCTTCCTTTCAACGATTCGTTTAAGATGGCAATAAAATTACTTTAAAGAAATTTTTCGAAGGTTTTTTATTTTTAACTAGATACCTACCTACTGACTACTTTGATACACTTAAGTCGTTGAATATCTGCCCCTACCGCAGTCTTTCAAAAAACGTGACAAGATATAAGCGATTTAAAAAAAAGCAATGGAGCGTGTAGTATTTTTTTCGCCGTATCTTGACGCGTTCCAGGGCTTGATTGTTTCTCTGGGCTCTGATCCTTTTTCAACTATTCTACTCAATATAGAGTTGTTTGCCTACTTCACGAGGAAAATGTCGAATCCAGTGGAAAGCAGCCTCGGCACCTCCTTTCCTGAAAGTACTTGGTAGAGAAGCCCGACCCATGATTAATTCGTTAGATCGATAGGTTAATGTCATAAAACGGTCGCCTCAATCAAAATATCCTTTATTTATTTATCCACCCATATTTACGTTGATAACAAAACTCAAAAATTACAACATGGGTTCAGCCATCCTGACGCACACCCCAAAAAAGTGGATGGTAAGTAGATTCTACTATTTCGTTTTATGTACATTTCAACCACGCGGCCAACTGCTCGGATAGGAAAGATCTTTTTCCAGGGGTTAGTAAAGATTTGTTAGAAACATAATCTCGAAGGAAAAATTTGTTACGCTAAAATTGTCCAAATTAGGCCCGACAGAATATGGCCGCTCCGACCGCATGTTGCCGTAGATAGCAAACGCTATAAAACAGTATCTACACTACTATTAAGGACTTTTGATACATCATTGGAAAGCTTTTGATTTGTTACATTTGTTAGGCTATATGTCGGCACTGTTGCATTAATTAACAAAAAGTTATGAATATAATTAGATTACAATAATATCGATGCTTACAACTACGCAATAAGTTAGTTTTTTTTAAGTATTTTATTATCAGTCGTTAGTAAAAGATTGGTTACAATCAATGAAAGCGTAATCCAACTAATAAATTAATAGGCTTTTTTGTTAGAGCGAATTTAAGTTGGCCGCTCCGTAGGCCATATGCCGAAAATATTGTGACGTCTAATTAGTTACGGGATTCGTATTTTTAACAATTGACAATGCAAAACTATGCAATATATTCTTCATTATCGACTTATTAAGGAATCAAAACTCAAACTTACACAATTTAGGAAAAAATAACAATAACCGTTTACTATGGATATTGTCTCAAGTACGGTGACTATGATTCAAGGTATATTGTTTTCATACTCGCCCCGATAGGTAATACATTTAATTATTACTAAAGTAAATATTTTATTTACCTTTATTTTTTGTTATTATGTTGATTTTTAATAAAACACATGACAAATCATACTGTGTTAGTTTTTACGGGGCAAGTATGAAAACAATATACCTTGAATCATAGTCACCGTACTTGAGACAATATCCA
>SJJU01005729.1:0-22621 GCA_012932125.1 Conopomorpha cramerella | reverse complement strand
AAGGGTGCCCCTGTGGGTTATGTAACTGAACCCCTCAGGTCATGCAAGCAACCACCCAGCTCATTAGGTACCAACATTAGTAATGTGGAGTGTAAACAATTTCTTTTTAGCCTTAGATATCTTAATAATTATGTTTTAAATGAATACGAGCTGACATGTTTGTCCATGCATTATCATCATGTAGGTAATCATCAACCCTGTAGTATGCCTTACTAATTAACTGTTTCTTTACAATTGACTTAAATTTTCCCTCAGACAACTCAGTTATTTCCTTGGGCAGTTTGTTATAGTCCTAAGAAGCACTTGCTAGTTTTGCTGAGGCGACTAAAAGGCTGATAAATCTTACACTTATTTCGAGTGCTATATTTGTATACCTCATCATGCTGCAAAAATGAATTAATATTTTTTCGGATATACATAATATTTACAAAAACATACTGCGATGGAAGTGTCAAAATATCTATACTTCTAAATTTATCTCGAAGGGAGTCTCTGGAGCGTATTTTATATATTGCCCTTACAGCTCTCTTTTGGAGTACAAATATCGTACCTACATCAGCAGCATTGCCCCACAACAATATACCATACGTCATTAAGCTATGAAAGTATGCAAAGTACACCAACCTTGCCGTTTCAACATCTGTTAAATCTCTGATACGTCTAACGGCAAACGCGGCCGAGCTTAATTTAGCGGCAAGTTTAGTAATATGCTCTGCCCATTGCAGTTTGGAATCTATAGTAACATCTAGAAAGACAGTGTTATTTATAAATTCCAAACTCTTACTTTCTAATTGGATACTTGCATCAATCTTTTTAACATTTGGTAGAGAAAATTTTATACATTTTGTTTTTTTACTATTTAATAAAAGATTGTTACAAGTAAACCAATCGAGGACTTTAGACAGTGTTTCATTAATGCCCTCTGTATTAACATTAGTGCGATTTACTTCAAATATCAACGAGGTGTCATCAGCGAACAATACTATGTCAGCATGCTTCTCTACCATTGAAGGGAGATCGTTAATATATACCAAAAATAAGAAAGGTCCAAGTATTGATCCCTGAGGAACGCCTAGTTTTACTTCAGAGCCACCAGATCTAATTCCATCAATATCTACATATTGCTTGCGATTATTTAAATAAGAACTTATGATTGACAGATCAGCCAAACCGTAGAATTTTAATTTTGAAATTAATGTTTTTGAGTCTACACAATCAAATGCCTTTGAGAGGTCGCAAAAAATGCCAATGGCTCTTTTTTGTCCTCCCAAGAAGCAAAAATATGCTTTACTAGAGCTACACCTGCGTCAGTGGTTGATCTGCCTTGAGTAAAACCATATTGCTTTGAGTGCAATAAATTATTACTTACAAAATAAAAAAGCAATTGGTTTAACATAAGTTTTTCAAATATTTTACTACATACAGGTAAAATAGCAATTGGCCTATAATTGTTTCTATCTTCGGAATCACCAGATTTGAATAGAGGTATTACTTTACTTAGCTTCATTAGATCTGGGAAAACCCCTTTCTTAATAGATACATTGAAAATTACAGCTAAAAATGGGGCTATCACAGTAATTACGGAGCTAATAGTCTTTACCGACATACCCCACAAGTCCTCTGTCTTTTTAACATTTAAAGAGTGAAAGTTTTTGTTACATCATAAGCAGTAACTTGTCCAAATGTAAAATAACCTTGAGGAGGTGTAACATTATCTGATAATAATTGTTCAGCGCTGAAAGCACTAGAAGCCAGGTTTTTGGTCACATTGGTGGGTATATCAGTAAAAAACTCTTCAAATTTGTTTACAATATCTACTTTGTTATCAACTAGTTTGTCTCCTACTCTTAATTTTATATTATTCTGTCTATTAACATTCTTTCCAGATTGTTCACTAATTACTTGCCATACAGTCTTTACTTTGTTACTTGACTTTTCAAGTTTTAACTTGATTGAAAGGGCTTTAGCTGCTTTACAAGTATTTCTAAATATTTTAGAGTATTGCCGGACGTAATGAGAGAACTTTTCATCCTGGCTATGAGCTTTTTGTGCGTAAAGATCGTAAAGGTTCCTACGAGAAATGTACAAGCCAGGATTGGAACCAGGTTGCCCAGTCATTTACCTTTACAGTTATTAGATATTTTTATAGGAAAAGTGCTCTCATGTAGGTCATGGATAACATTAATTAGCTGACATGACATTTTATTTGGATCATCATCATTAAAGTTGAAATTATACATTGCAAGTTCAATTTTCCTACTGAATCTGTCTAGTTTCTTTGCAGTGATGGGTCTCGATCTTCTTGGGGTGGGTCTGGTCTTCCTGACTGCCGGAACTACAATTTCTTGACCACTGTGATCAGATTCTAGACAGTTGATGAGCCTCTTTGAACTTAGGTCTAGATTGTAAAATATATTATCTATACAGGTTGCAGAAGTTGGTGATATTCTTGTTTGCTCGTGGAAGGCATTTATCAGCCCATAACAAGTAAACAGAGATAAAAATCGCGTTGCTGTCAAAGAATTTACTAAAATGTCAACATTGAAGTCTAATTAGTTACGGGATTCGTATTTTTAACAATTGTCAATGCAAAACTATGCAATATATTCTTCATTATCGACTTATTAAGGAATCAAAACTCAAACTTACACAATTTAGGAAAAAATAACAATAACCTTTTTCTATGGATATTGTCTCAAGTACGGTGACTATGATTCAAGGTATATTGTTTTCATACTCGCCTACTAGGTAATACATTTAATTATTACTAAAGTAAATATTTTATTTACCTTTATTTTTGTTATTATGTTGATTTTTAATAAAGCACATGACAAATCATACTGTGTTAGTTTTTACGGGGCAAGTATGAAAACAATATACCTTGAATCATAGTCACCGTACTTGAGACAATATCCATAGTAAAAGGTTATTGTTATATTTTCCTAAATTGTGTAAGTTTGAGTTTTGATTCCTTAATAAGTCGATAATGAAGAATATATTGCATAGTTTTGCATTGACAATTGTTAAAAATACGAATCCCGCAACTAATTAGACGTCACAATATTTTCGGCATATGGCCTACGGAGCGGCCAACTTAAATTCGCTCTAACAAAAAAGCCTATTAATTTATTAGTTGGATTACGCTTTCATTGATTGTAACAAATCTTTTACTAACGACTGATAATAAAATACTTCAAAAAAACTAACTTATTGTGTAGTTGTAAGCATCGATATTATTGTAATCTAATTATGTTCATAACTTTCTGTTAATTAATGCAACAGTGCCGACATATAGCCTAACAAATGTAACAAATCAAAAGCTTTCCAATGATGTATCAAAAGTCTTTAATAATAGTGTAGATACTGTTTTATAGCGTTTGCTATCTACGGCAACATGCGGTCGGAGCGGCCATATTCTGTCGGGCCTAATTTGGACAATTTTAGTGTAACAAATTTTTCCTTCGAGATTATGTTTCTAACAAATCTTTACTAACCCCTGGAAAAAGATCTTTCCTATCCGAGCAGTTGGCCGCATGGTTGAAATGTACATTTTTTTCTTTCTTTACTCTAACAAGGTTTCCTAGGGCTAGCTCCCCTGGTGTCAGTCATAAATTATTATTATTAGAATCGAATATGTGCCTTAGCGATTTGATGGCAAAACCTGAATTTTAGTTATCAGGTTCTTTGTCACGAGTTTTACAGCAGGAAAAGCAGCGTCGATTACACGATGGTTTATGGTAGTACAGACTTACCTTCATACGTTAACCTTTAAATCTCTTTTTTTTTAATTGGTAAGTCGTTATACAGTTTGACTATGAATCCCTTTTAAGCTGAAGATCCTATTAAATAAATTTCAGCAGATGTCAATACCCCCGGCGAAAAAAATCGATCTACCTACAAACTCATTCATCTGATTATGCTTTTTGTATAAAGAGAACCTGCTGAAATACACTCAGTAGGGCCTTTACGGTAACAGTGTACTGCGGCTTAAAAGGATATGTATTCAACTATAAATATTTAAAATGTATTGTGTAATATTCTGTTGGTGTACCATAACATAAATAAATATTTCCAAAACACCCTGTGTACAGATCCTCTGCCTGCCACGCTTTGGGATTAAAAGGCGTGAAGTGAAATGTGTAGGTCCAAAATGCGTACCTATCTACTAAAGTGAAGTTCAACAATAACTTGTGATATTCAATCAACTTATTGGCCTGAACGAAACATATAGCTATTGGGGAGTATTAAAAAAAAACAAAATGAAACAACACCATCCAAAAATTAAATAACTTCTTTTATTTCAGAGTCAAATTTGTTTCCTACATAGTGTTAGAATGACAGGCGCCGACATTTATTTGACAAGAGTACAACGTGCGCGCGTCTCGAGCGTGGTGCAACAGAGTGGAGGGCCGGTGGTGACGTCACATGCCTCTCGCAACCAATATGCAGGTAGTAGGTAACTACCTATACAACTTTTCAACCATTAATAGCCAGTTTAAAACCTTATAACCGCCAATGTGATGTTTAGAAGCCTATGGCATTCGGAATAAAGTTCAAAATCATGACAACAAATATCGGCGGTAAAAAGGGTAGGTATATCAGACACAACACGTATAAATTAATGACAAAAAAAACGTGAAATGAAAATCCCGTGACTGGCTCTTAAAATGATTAAAAAGTTCTTACAATGTTGACTAAAAATATTTATATCGCTGCTAGATATTTTTTTAATGACGTATCATTATTTATGTACAATTATGCAAAAGGTTTTAATTTCAATAGGTATTGGGTACCTATTATAAAATACTACTAAAGAGTAGTAATCATTGTGGTAGAACCAAAAACCTACGAAGTATTGATAGAGGCACGCGACATCAGTAATACTACGCCGAAATCTACCGGTTTCGATACAGAACTTTGATATAATAATTATAATATAGATTTATTTTTAATTAACTATGCAATATGATCACAAATACCCATTTACCAAATACGCGATCCTGAACCGTCCTCCGAACAACAGTCTATTAGAAAATCGAATTAAGCAATATCAACAACTACTCTCAACTACCTAATCAGTCATACTGAACAGAAACATCTACTTGCATAGAAACATATCTTTCTATTCAATACAACGTCAAACATCTCATGTTGCCACCGACTACGTTCTCCTTTCCCACAAACACTTAATTTTAATCAATAATCAACAATTATCGCCCAACTGTCTTAACACTAGCTCGCCGTTATAATATACATACGATCAAAGTGGAAAAATATTATATTATTTTTTTTGATCGTCCGCCATCTTGCCGGTCGTGCGGCTAATGGCGGACCGAGGACAAGGCAGCGAGTGAACACGTGACCACGCAATACACCACATTGGTAGATACTTTCATTATAATCTTTCACAGCATTACGAAGTCTGTAATAGGTACCACACACATTCAAATAAATCTCGCATCAATGAGGAGATACGTTGCCAATTTATCGCGCTAGGTGGCGCATAGTTGCTGGTACTGACGTCAGTCACTAGCACTTGGAAACTCGTCAATGTGACTGACACAGTGCTATTGATGACAGAACCAGCGAGGGTGCTGCCACTACAGATTTCGTTTATAGAATGAGCCTATATTCATTGTACAAGTAAGTACATCTCCATTGTATTTTCCTTCTAAAAGTGATGTATGACGTGGCCCGTGTCATTATCAACTTAAACTCGGGTGGGGGGCGACGCTGCCCCTCGCGACGACGGTCCATGTCGTCTTTACACCTACACGCGCCCACGACGAATCCAATACAGATTCTAATCATATTTACAGATCATGTCGCTAATTTCAGCATTATTTACAAAACTCTAGGCGCGCTTCGGCACAACAATACGGATAACTTTGACTCGGAGGGGAGTCGTCGGAAGAGACCGCCGCCGCCGTCCACCGCGGAGCGGTTTAGTTCCACCAGCACCCCTAACTTTGTACCTCGGGGCGTATATTTTTGTACCGTAAAAAAAAACATCAGATGCACAGCTTATACCCCAAAGGGTACGAAGCTAGGGATGCAAGTGGAACTGTTACCGCAGGGCACGTTTTCCATAGACATAGTCCATCTACGCTCGCTTATAAGAACACTTCATAAAATAGCTTTCTCATTATACTACACAATTTACACATAAGGTTTACATTTTTACATAGCAATAATATTGTTTGTTGTCTTCGTTATACTATATCATACTCCAAATTGTTAAATATTGTCACGTATTAAGCATGTATATATATATTTTTTTTTAAAGTTTTACACAACATTTTATACTTGAGCGTACCAGCACTTCCTGCCATTTTTTATTTTCCCCTTTTATTATCTAACAGTGTATCACAAAAAACAAACGATGGTTGAAAGGGATGGCGCGCTCAACATGCACCACCGCAATAAATTGTTGTTAATTTATTGTTTACGTGTGTTTAGTTTACATTCATAAGTTAATGCCACAAGAATTTGGCGTTTATTTTTCTTTTAAACTACATATACTTAAAATGGTGGACTAAGTAGTAGGTACTAAAATCAAATAAAGACAAACGGGCCAGGAGACAAATCAATCGAATACAATTCAACTAGAGACCGGCTGGGGCCAGGGGCTCAAATAAAATCTATAAATGCTGACAACATGCTGTCTTTTTTATGGAATGACGATTAATGAGAGAACAAAATTAAAAAAAACAATTAGCTAAACACTACTACAAAGAGTTTTTAATAACTAAAATATAAATATGTTAGAATTTTTCCATAGCTTAGCTGGCACATAGCAGCTAACACCCGCCATGTTAGTCAAAGAACAATATAAATTTAGAATATTATGGCAAAATATTGGCGAACGTTTGTTGTATCTTCTAGAGGTCGACATCTATAGGAATCACCGAATATCTGCACTATATAACACAAACACACCCGGCCTGGGGCCAAACTAAACGATATGGACTAAAACTCATAGAACATACAAAACAAAAAAAAAAACACGACCAAAAACTATACACAATATAGATGATGCCGACATAAGTAGTAAGGGCGTAATTTTCTATTTCTATGCGCTAAAAGGCTTAACTTCCGCTGATTCTGCCGTCAAAAAACACTTTTTTCAGAATATGTAATAAGGTCGTTATTCCCGTCACATACAAATAGAAAGTTATGCCATTCCATCACAATAATAACTACGACGGCAGGATAAGGTCACAATTGGAAAATGCATGATAGTGTATGAAGCAATGCCTCAACATGTATGTTTATGTGTGTGTATGTATGTGTGTGAACAATGGTCCTCGATTGAGGTCGGTTAACGCTGTGATATTATTATATTTACATTTATTATGTAATGCTCGTATAAAATATAAGACATAACCATCTTAATGTTACAAGTATTTATTCATTACGCTATGGCATTGCAACTTTGTGACTCGAATGTGTCGCGGCCGCACTACTGCCGGGTTTGCCGCCGGGGACTGAGAGGGGAGCGGGGTCGGGGACGGAGGGAGGGGCCTGGAGGGGGGGTAATGGGGGTGCGGGGTGTGGGGGGACGGGGGCGGCGGGCGGCGGCCGCGCGGGGACAGTACTGAGGGAGTCGGACATGTCGCCAGGATACCGCCGCTTACGATAACTCCCTGCGGAAGAAGACGTTACACGTTAATAACATGAATATTAGAGCACTACCATTGTATGTTCTACAAAATATTTATTGTATTACACACAAACAAAAAAAAGACTCAAGAAAGTTTTAGTAGAAAAACAGGATTTACATAGTGTGTTAAACGCCCGAAATCCCTAAAAAATATGCAGGTTAATGGTACTAACTTATTGGCATATAATCTACCTTAATAACTATAAAATAAGAACGGTTTACAATGTACCTACTCACCTGGACCACGGTTGTTGCGCGGGCGCCGCGTGTGTCTGTGTCGCTACTCGCTGCACCACCTTGAAATAATATTAAATTCGTTATAATGGTCTTTGACTCGTTCTAACGGGGAGTTCTTCGTGACGTTTGAGAATTTTGTTCCTATGTAATTATGTTACAATACAGGAACCCATCGACCTGCATTGAAGGTTGACCAATTCGAGAAGTAGCCCTGTCTCGGGTTAGTTTTAGAGTTTCTCATGCTATGTGGTTAGACCGTCGTATCGCGGTGAAAGTCGCGGAGAGAGATGACAGTATATGACGGAGTGCCGCTGACTATCCTCCTCGATCGTACGGGACCACAAGAGAATAGTAGTGTTCTGATATCAGTTGTGTTAGTTAGACTGTGGGTAATGGCCGAGGCAGGCATGGTAAGAATAATTGCAGTGCTGTGGCGCGGCTTTGAGGATGTTCATCAGTGGACGAAAATGGGTTTCCATAGTGAGTTTGAGTATTCTTAGCATCTGAGGGTCGTGAAGTGGGGCTTAGAATGTGTCGGAAGAGGAAGACAGTACAAAGTGATTCCTGCGTTTTCTTGGCGCCGGTTTATGGCGGCGCACGTGGGAACCTATGCTTAGGGCATCTATGCGTGGCAATAGCGAAGCACTTGCCGGCGCGGCCTGCGAGGCGGCGGCGGGTGTGGGGGAGGGGTCGGGTGTGGGTGCGGGGGGGTGGGGGACAGCAGTACCTGCTGCACGAAGGCGCGGGTGAGGTGCGGCGCCTGGCGCTCTGCGAGCTGGAAGGCGCGGCGCAGCTCCTCCACCGCCGCCGCCGCCGCCGCGCCGCGGCCTGACCCCACCTGCACACACGCAAACCGTTTCATTCATAATCACATGTATACACGGCACAATATTATACTACAATGTAATACTCTAATTTCCAATTCAGTGACACAAAAACTACCTATCATGTATATCGCTAGGATTAGGTTACCTGAAAGAAATCGCTATAAGCGATAAGGTCGCCTTTTGCAATTTTCCCATTGTATTTTTTTACATTTCTAATGTACAGTGTGCAATAAAGAGTATATTCATTTATCGCTCTGTGTTATTGCTGTCAATGTCAATGTTCCAAGTTTTATCAACCGTTGGATGGAACGAGTTCAAAAAACATAACGGATCCCTTATGAGTGACGTTTCTCAAAAATTACTTGGTCTGTCAGCGTTACAATCACAAATAAAAAAATCAGAATTTTTGTGTTTTATTTTTTAATGAAGGTTACCATCGATCACCCTCTGTCGAAATTATTAATACACATAAACTCAGACACTTGAAATACCTACTTAACAATTGCCTGAAGTTCACCAATCAAATAAAAAGTGGGTCTAAGGCTCTCGCGATTCGGGGTCCAGATAAAATCTGGAAAGCTATCAACTGTTGTCGAGCGGCAGCGATCAAATGAGCTGCTCCTAGTACAGTTATTCAGACAAATACAAATACAGACATATATAAATTCGACAATGTTCATATTTCACCATTAGAATGCCATGGGTACGGGACAAAACGGGTGTAATTGCGCTATAAAGCTAGTATTGTATAAACAGTGACCTCAGCCAGCAGCGGGTAGATGAGTTGTTGCAGATAGGGGTGTCGCCGGCGGTCCTCGTCCCCCGCCGCCGCCGCGCCGCCCACACCCCCGCCCCCGCCCCCTCCGCCGCCGCCCCCGCCCCCGCCCGCCGGGGGACTCGCGCCTGGAGTTGCGGGCTGCAATACAAAGGTGCTATGATTAGACATATTATTCCTTGGGTACAAATGACGGTGCTTCGGACGGTTCGGTTCGCTCGGTCAAACAATAACCGTTAGACTGAGCTTTCGCATGACGTGAAAAATTCAAAAAATTGTTCTTGCTTGACACTTGACTGACTGATGGCTTGGCTTACCCCCCACGATTTAGGCATTAGACGACGCATGTTCATAGTGATAAAAAAAGACCATGGCCCGAATATTAGTCACACAAACCATATAAAATAAATAAAAATCGGGCCCAGATATGGAACGCTCTTAAAACGAACAGGCAAATGTTAACGTTTTCTGCCTAGTAGTAGCGAGGTCGCAGTAAGAGATTTGCATAGTTGAACTACATAAGACTCCAAATTAATCGAATTAAGCATATACATATATTTAAACCATGGTATTCGAGATGACTCACCGCTCTATTATAAATAACAGGCTCCCGATCAGGCAGCTGCGTTTCAGTGCGCTCCGTCCGGTCGTTTCTTTCAGTCCGCTCGATCTTCTCGGTCCGCTCATTCCTGTCAGTCCTGTCATTCCTCTCGGTCCGCTCGGTCCTGTCGCTCCGCGGTGCTCGCTCCTTGTTGTTGTTGTTGCGAGGCTCTGCCGGCGGCGGTGGATGTCGGTTCTGCAACACAACATACTAATTATATAAAACGGCTTTGTTTTGTAACGGTACGAGAAATATGATCACCTATGACAGTACCTGGCACGAGAAGTATGAGCACCTCAAATTTTATTCGTGATTTTTTTACCCATATCGTAGAACTAAATCGACCGGGTAAAATAAATACAGATGAAAGTAATTGTGTGAATATTTTTAATGTCATAATTCATTCGGCGTTTTTCTTCGATGTAATGTGAAATGTAAGACAGTTCACAACTATAAAAAATAAAATAAACAAATTATAAAATGTACTTCACAAACTTTGAAAAATAAAGTATTTTGTCTATTAGTAGGTATGTGGGTACGAAAAAAACATCACCCGAGATGTATGTACCTACACACTCGGACAAAGATGTTTTAGCAAGTTGAACAATCAATGCGATGTATCGCTACTCCTGCATTTGCATTTGTTTTAGGTACCTACTTTGTTTATGTTGGTATTGCAATAATATTCGATTGCCAAACTTTCTAGCCAGACGAGATGGCAAAAGGCTCTTGTACACTATGTGCATGTGGTCTTTATATGTGTGTGTCTGGTTCCATATATTATGTATGAGAGGTCGCATCACTGGTGTGGTAAAGGCAGATGTGTTGTGTATGAACGTACCTGCAGGTTGTCGGCGAGCACGGGCGGCGCTGCGGCGGCGCCATTCTGTCTCGGGGCCGCGCCGCCTGATACACACAAAACTAGCTTTACATTACATTCACAAAAAAAAACACATCACTATTTTGTCCAGCCTTGTCGCTCTATCTACAATACCAATATTATAAAAAAGAGAGGTTTGATTTTTTTGTTTGTTTGAATTAAATAAGGCTCCGAAATTACTGCACAGATTTGAACATTTTCTTCACTGTCGGAAAGCTGTACATTATACATGTGTAACATACATAGGCAATATTTCATCCTGAAATTACCACGGGAACTAAAAAATGCTAGTAACACCGCGCGGTATAGCTAGTATACAATATTTAATGACAAAATATTGTATGAACAAGCTTTAGTTTAAAGAACATGGTATTACGTGTTCATTGTTAACTAATCTATTTTACGTGGTATAAGTAATTTCAATAGTCCTATATCGAACAAACGAGATGAGATATCATTACATCAATATAAATAGGAATGGGATGACACTCTTGGAGGTGGAAGACTACCTCTCTAGGAGACATGCATGAAACTACGCCTGTACGTAAGGGTATACAGACCGTCCCGCTGTCCCTGCGGCAGTCCGCGCACCGTCATGATCCAGGGCTCGTCCTCGCCGTCCGCGCCCGCCTCGCTGCAACATTGACAATTAATGTTATTAGACATTAAGGTTCATTTTTAGTTGGCGCAATATAACAACTCTACCTTATTGATGTTTTAGTTACAGACAACTTTCGTTGACTACCTTCCAATTAATAACCCGCGAGTTTCGTTGTATTTAACCCTTTGACTATCGCAGTTCAAATATTTTCATGGTTTTGAATACCGTAATCCATAATATTTCGTAATAAATACTCTTCAATCTCTGGTATTTTAATCACTAGTATGATATGACATTAACCGTTTAAATATCTATTATAGGTGAAAATGTGGCATCTAAAAAACAATATATCTCTCAATCAGCCACTACTGTCATTTCGGACGCTTTTGGGCGTCCACTATGTAATTTTCGAAGTAAGCGCAAGAAGCCATCGGCATTTCAATAGACACTATATTCTGACCGCAAAAGCTATGTCGCGCCTTAGGTAAAGCGCGGGGAGGTGCGGGGGCGAAACCGTTGTCATTTCTGAGAGCGCGTATAACTGCTGAGATTGGACTAATATACTTTTCTACGTTGACGTGAATTCATCGACCGTCGAAAACGGCCATCTAATGTACCAGACGCGCTGCGTGCCCTCAAATGAGGACACGCAGTGCGCTTCTATTAATCCAAAAAGGTAGATACTATTTTCTATTTATTATTTAATGATTATTATTATTATTATTTCTGTCTGAATGTTAAATACGGTGTTTTTCTACGTAAAAGCTGTCCAATCACATGCTGTCCCTAGACGATAGTTGTAATTCATTAATTCATTAAAAGCTCTTTTTAGACCGATCCACTTTCTTGCAACGTGAAAATAAAAAGAGATTCCAACGTATTTTGCTCTAAAATTGTGCGGAAAACTTTTCTATTAGTAAACAAGAAAATGGTACAATCTAAATGTGCCTTTGCCTCACCCTACAGCCTCCTTTGAAATCACACGACTCGTTGCGTTGGGCGCTTATTTATACTCACATTAGTCGTCGGTTTTGACGTTCAATTAATTCAAAATGTAAGGACGTCCGACACGCCATGCAACGAGTCCTGTGTCCCAAAATGAGATCTAAGTAAATTTCAACTGCGCTTGAAGTGATTATATCCAAAAGCTCAACTCAACACTCAGCAATTATTAGCGTAAGTTATGTAATGTGATGCATGAAGACAAAGCGTAAAAAACGTGCTAAAAGACAAGTGGGGTCACCTCGGGAAAGGCCTAAGTCCAACCGCGGGCGGATGCAGGCTGACGGACGGAAGAAAATGCCATTTATAATCTGATCATAAATATTGCTCTCACACATTCGCCTGTATTTTCGTGTAGAGATTACCATCTTTCTTTAGCGAAATGAACCCTAATACAATAATTTTATAGTTTCAAGATATTATTACTTCTCTTGAATATTTCTAGTGACATAGTTACTAAAAGTGTACTAGAAAGTCTGGAAAATAACAAAGGACTGTTCTGGAATTTATTAATCTTAGATTCCGAAATCGAAAATATGAAATTTTTATAAGATCTTTTTACTTGGACAAAGCTCAGCTTCAGCTTTAGAGTACGTTCGTACAAGTAAACACTAGAATGTTCCTTTTATACGTTAATTGTATTAAGGGTTAATGGTTATTACATTCTAGGACATTACGTACACCAGCCTGGACGAGGCCTGGATTCAAAACAACAATTAAGTTGAAGATCATTTTCTTATTGATCTAAGCCTCCGAATAATTCAGATTCTTAAATGATCACCCAAGACTCGCAACCGCCATAGACCAGCATAAATCCACCTTTATCGGTCAGACTATAGACAATATATTATGGACATCATTAAGTCTAGTTTCATCAGGTTTAGTGTTTTGATGTCTCCGTGGCAGATTTAGACATCGTTTCTAATGTAAGAAATGTTATAAATGTTAAAGGAATATTATAAAACATAAGTAATGATAAAGATGAGTCTGTATCAGTGGCAAAGCTAGATCTTTTTCAAATGGTAAACCGGGAAACTAATGCCCGCTTTCACCAATGTATAGGACACCATTTTTAGCTCTAAAAAAATAAAATTTATTTAAATCAAATCTAATCTTCTGAATTAATCAGTCTCCTGCCTAATCCCCCATGCCTGTATCAATGACTATCACCACATTTTGAATGAAATATAAATGAATTCCGTTTTTGTAAAATATATTCTTAATTACAATCTTCTAAAATGTACTTGATCCCTAGACACTTTTGATGTGTGTATTTGTCAGCCGGAGTGGTTGGTGGGAATGGGGGGGGCTAAGGGTCCCCCCTATATGTTGGTGAAAACGGGTATAAAACTCTTGCATGTAAGCCGATAGGAACCGTCTTGTCAGATTCGCCATTTGCCCGTATTATGTTATGTATGTATGACAGAGACATCGACGTTTGACTGACCCAAAGACAAAGTACATGGAAACAAATTATGTTCGGCAATGTGAAAAAAAAATAGCATAAGATGAGGATGACCATATCCCATTATTAGAGTAATTAATAATTCTAGGGTTACTACTACATCTACACACCCAGGTAATCCTTAAACCATTTCTAGAAAAAAAAAAATATATTGTTCCGGCACCATTGCACAGTTGCTATGCTAAACTAAATGTTTTAATTCTCTTCCGCAAGTGACAAAAAAAATGCATGAAAAATATTCCCGAACTGAACGTTTAAATAATTATTTTATTTTTATTATAGGTTACTTAAAGTACAACAAATAGGCAAATCAATTAGGTGAACCATGAGTCTGACAGTCATTTGTATCGTAGTCTAAGTTGGAAAGTAACCGTAGTAGGTATTAATAAAGTTAGAACATCGCTAATGAGGTATGCATATTTTCTCTCTTCCACTTTTCCTAGGTAGGTAGTATTTGTTCTAGGTCGTGTCTTTCTTGACGCCCTTGCTAGAGCTGCTGGTCTAAGTGTACGCTGAATGTGGACAAACTCGTCTAAGTTGATAACTGTCAACTAGTTAGTGAACGTTCTAACTTACTATGAATACGACAATAAGACTACCCATGACACAACCAGTTGAGCTATAGCACTTGTGCCATGAAGCTGGAACGGTAAAAGTCTAGTACAAAGTAACAAGGTTCAATTTATATTGAGAGTGAAAGAGATAGAATGTCACTAACGAGTCCGAGTTGTCAGAGTCTGTCTCGCTCTCGTCGCTGCGCTGCGCCTTCCATTTCTTGTAGCGGTCGATGAGATCCATGAGGTAGGAGTTCTTCTTCGCCTTGCGGATGAACTGGAATTTCAGCAGCTCTTTCGCTGTTGGCCTCTGAAATTAGATTTTTTTATATAAATATTTGGTTACATTTGTCGGTCTGGTTGTAAAGATATCTAGATACACAGTGATTAGTAATACTTTTAGGATATAGGTATAGGTACCTGACTAACGACGTGACTATTTTGACTTTTATTTCACAACTTTACTATTCTGCCGTCTTACGGAGAAATGGCATAAAAAAAGTAATTTATTTATCTTAATCTAGTAATAAACCACATATTTCCACTAAAATAAATGTAAAGTTACGCCTTTTCTTTTTATTACGGTACGGCAGTATTATAAGACTTCACTTGGCGGAAGGTGGCGTGAAAAGTACTCGAAACTTAATTATGATGTATATCGCCCCTCTCACTGAGTGCCGGCGGAAGACCAGCGTCACGGGCAACCGTGACTTGATGCTGAGCCGGAGTCTCCCCTTCGCTGACAAGCACAGCCACACTGTGCCTATTCATCTGTGTTTGTGTATTTTTATATTGCTTTTCTGTTTTATGTGTGTGTTATTTGTGCTTGGCAGAGAAATAAATGTATCGTCTTGTCTTGTCTTGAAACCGGAGGTATGAAAAGATGTATGAATGTAGATGAAGCGGGTATGTCAGGACCGTGACAAATGGACATCTGTAGTCTCTGCCTACCCCTCTGGGAGACAGGCGTGAAGTGTATGTATGTACTTCACTAGACTCACGTGAAAAGGAGTCAGTACAGGGAGTAACGTCGGATGATATCCGAGATATTTGTGCATTTTTAGGACATTTTTATCACAAATCTAGGGATATAAGGCACACAGTATTGATAATTTGTACTTTGGAAGTAAAATAAAGGAGGAAAATAAATATAATATTAATATCTCTATTAATAATTAAACAAAATCTAATCTGCGATATACATCGGAACTGATAATACTCAATTAGAGTTATCTCGTATCTGTATCGAATCAATATTTATATCGAAAACATTTTTTATATTAAAATACTTAATCCGCATTACTCAATACAGTCCTATTTCAGTTACTATTTTAAGCCTACACCGAGAGCAAAGATATCACTAGTCATTAGTGACTAGCCCGTCTCTAATGCTTACATTTTCCATCTAGATCTCATTTTTCAGGTTGGGAAAACCTAGGCACAATGCACATCCAACCAATCATTTCATTTAATCTTCTTAAAGATTATGAAATCTCTTCTTTTTTTTTAAGGAAACCCACACTGATATTGCATTCATATTTTAAACGTGTATTAGTAACCAAAGCTAATCATCATCAGCCACATAACGTCCACTGCTGGACGAGGGCCTCCCCTAATGATTTCCGTCATTTGGGGTGAAATGTCAATAATCACCACGCTTGGCAGGCGGGTTGGCGATCGCAGTGGTGTTGTTGTTTAACTCACAAAGAGCGCTGCTGCCCGTTCTCTGGAGAGTTCCCTCGGTCGTCTCTTACGACCCCCATAGCGGGAAAAGTTGGACTGGGTTAGTGACACATGTATTCTATTCACAGTCACCACACGGCTTCAACCAAAGCTAATAAATTCAGCCTACCTCGTGACCACTGCACATGCAACTGTGTCGAAACTTCGAGCAAACAACGAAGATAAGCTTTGTTGAATTTCGCGCCGTTATACCCGGTTTAAAATAATTATTATTAATATTATAAAAACTATTTAAGCATACTTACATTTTCTGGATCCTTATTGAGGCAAGCTTCGACAAACTCTTTGAAAGGTTTCGAGTAGGACCCTGTGAGTTGAGGTGGGTTGTTTTTCGGTATTAAGAATAGCACCCTCATGGGATGTAGTTCTGAGTTGGGCGGTTCGCCTTTGGCTAGTTCTATGGCGGTGATACCTAGGGACCAAATGTCGGCTTTGCTGTCGTAACACGACTGTTTTATGACTTCGGGCGCCATCCAGAACGGCGTGCCGACAAATGTGTTCCTCTTGCTAGTCGTGTTTGTCAGTTGACCCGCGACACCTGTAAACGGAAAGTAATCGTTTGATTATGTATGTTCCGTTTGCGATAGCGGAGTTTGGGCGTATTATTATCGACTAGGAAATCGCAGAAGCTTCATCGTCAAGTTAGGTGGCAAGTGGAATTTGTTCACTTTCCCGTATTTACCTTAAACTGGACAGCCGCATACCAAAATATACACTATAGCGACAATAAACACACTGTGAGAGGTCCCTTTAATCATAAACCCATTGCATAACAGTTACCTTATGTCTATCTCTTTGGAAATTATAGACGTGGCTTTACATGGTGTTTTAAGTGTTGATAAAGTATTACAAAGTGCTTATAAAGTATTATGTACAAACATATTGCAAATAGTCTCTATCATCATCCTAGAAAAAAACGCTTTGGATCTCAAAGAACTTCTTGTCCCACACATTTCATTTGAGAAAATATAGAGAGGTTCTCTCCATCCCAGACTGAATGAACGAGGACAAATAAAACAATGACAAATCGAACAGGAAAATATTCCCGAAATATTGCATGCGAATAAAGAGAACATCGGTAACATATATCACGAACGAAGCGAAAAGCTGCTCTAAAATTTATAACCTTTAGAGACAGAGCACTGTGTCTCAGACGGTGCACTGTCACGGTCTCAAAAACTTCCTGAAATTCCTGCGAGCTACGACCACCTGAGACCACGTATACATTTCCAGCTCATAATAAAACTGTCAACGAATGCACGGAGGGGTAAACATTATTACATAACGTACTTTTATGGTTGCAGCAGCAGATACTCTATTTCAAGATACAAATAAAAGTACTTGGAAATTTTGTGTATCGTTAAATGAAAGGAAGTTTTTAATTTGACAATATGTATTTTGATCTGATGGATCGGTGACGTGGTCTGTATTCTAAATCCTTAGTGTTAAGAATCGATTGATAACTAAAGTACAACATCCAGTTTTCAACCCTGTGTTCAGATAAACATGTGTGGGGCATTTGCTTCGCAAGTGCTTCCGCCACCACTTTAGGATTCAAAATCTGTTAGTATAAATATAAAAGTAAGTTAAACATATCTTATGGAGATAATACAGGATCTATTTTAAGGAAAATGTAATCATTCCAATTCAGAAATTGGCAAATAAAATTTGTAGTAGTCATTGTGATTGTGTCATACATTTACATATTTCTAATGTATTATCGTAAGTAGGCGTGCGAAATAGCGAGTGACAATTGTTTCAAAATCAATACACATTTTATAAGACGTTCAAATCAAATTATATTGAAATAAAATCACGTAATGCTATTATTAAAAATTCTATACTTCACATCATCATAAATAACGGATTTATTACCTCTTATATATATTTACGGATGTATAACATTTTATATTTGCCTATTATAAAAAAATACACTTCACGCCTTTTGATGCCAAAACGGGGTAGGCAAATGATCTCTTATACTTTTAGGGTAATAGTTGATGTATATGTATGTTTATCACAGACGCTTTTTATAGTCGAAAGCTCGTTTCGATCCATATATTACAATGTCCAGAATACACTTCATCGGTGCACGTTTATGTCTTTATATATATAATATAACAATATTGGCAGTTAAAGCGCAGAGGGCGGTCTAGAATATTTCAAATATCGAACGCTGGCGGGGGTCCAAAGTGCTGCTGAAGTATGTTTGGTCAACACAAGCCGCGAAGAAACACCGCTGTATGCCGACCAAACTACGGTTTATTTTAAATAAAAAAAAGTCTTAAGTCGCAAAAAAACAGGGATGAAATCCGATTTTCGTATTTCGGTGTTTGGCAACAAAGCATGACAGAGGTGTGAGTCTATCACCAATTCAATTATCAACTCTTTACAGTAATTGTTATATAGACGCACATCATCATCAGCACATATTTGTCCACGGCTGGACATAGACCTCTCGAATTGCACGCCACTGTGATCTGTTTTTGGCTTCTCGCATATTCATTCATTCATCCGGCCATTTTCGCATATTTATCAGTCCACCTACGGAGTATAGCACGCCCTAATTTTATGATACCCAGTCAAGAGGAAATAAATCTATACCTACTAATATTAAAATGAGGAATGTATTGTATGGACGGATGTTTGTAACGAATAAACTCAACTACTGGACGGATTTCGATAATTCCTTCAATATTAGAACGCTACATTATCCATGAGTAACATAGGCTATATTTTAACCCGAAATTCCCACGGGAACGGAAAAACAAGCGAGTAACGCCGTGCGGTACAGCTAGTAGCTTATAAAAAAGAAAACGCGCACATAGTCGCTTCATTAAACAATACAATAATGAAATATAAAACAATATAATACAATAATAACACTATTAAGGCTCGTCTGTCGTCACGGCGGAATAATACCTTCGTAATTAAACTCAAAGTTACAAAGGGGGCATTAGGAATTGAAACAAGTCCGGTTATATGGAGTTGCGACTTAAACGTGGAAATTCGGGTCACAGTCAAGTATAATAAGTAGCTTAAATAATTCACAGCACCGCATAGCGATTATGAGTGACACTGACACGTGGGTACAGTCAGCAATGCGGAAAATGTACTGCTGAACTTTGAACAGATCTGCCACTGAACTTGACGACCTTTGACATTTCCTACTTTTTTTTTGCTTTCCTTTGATTGTAAACAAGCTCTAAATAAAAGATTATTGATAACCTCTGTTACTCGCATGCTTTTCCCGTATGTCCAGAAATTGTATTAATCTATTAAGTTTCAGTTTTTGTTATTTTTTTTCAATTGAATAGGCTCCAAAACTACTGGACAAATTCGAAAAAGTATTTCACCGTTGGGATTCCCTAGTTATAAATTTTTATAATGGAATAGAATAACGCCAATGCCAATGCTTTCTTTTTAAAATTATATATTGTTTTTTTAAAATGGCGATGAATAATGATCATGATGTAAAAAAAACTGAAACGTTTTGGTGAAATTCCTTGTAAATATTCCAAATGTACACCAAATGCATATCTACCCTAAATGTGTAGGGATTGCACTCGCTTTTATTAAACTTTCGAGAACCCAGTCCTTCAGGTTTAAATTGGGAAGTTTACTCTGGTATGAGAAACTTTTGATGAAATCGCAACTTGAAACTTAATTTATTAAGCACGATGAAAATGTGTTATTACAAAAACTTTTGCAAAACGAACGAGCGGTGAGTACACGGATTAGATATTTTTGGAGAGTATTTCCAATAGCCAACTTTATACGGACTAAAAAGAAAGACTTACATTTTTTTTTTATTTGCCGGGACATTTTAACACACGGTCATCTAACTCCAAACTAGAATTATATATGTATTATGAGTACCAGAGGCTGATATACTTATAATAAATAAATAAAACTCATCACTAAAGCATTATATCGGTGGTGGAAATCGAACCCGCGACCGTCGTCCTGGAGGTAGATGCCCTGACGGTTTAAATTGTATAGATAATAAAATATGCCATACCAAAATACCATAAAAATATGTTTTGTTACATTGCATTAGATGTATGCCTACCGACAATAGTCAGACATGTTTTCAACAAATACCATAATACTATGTAAGCCTAGAACATAAAAAGTATGTACGTACCAAATAAAAAAATAAGGTCACACCATATTTCAAGTAAGAGTCGTGGGAGTAAGACCAAAATATTTTATTTGGTCGGGATAGAGACATAATCATTCAACTTTCGTTTTTTACGCCTACTATACATTGCCAAGTGTTCATTGTATGTCGTTATACAATCTCTCGGCCCCACAATAAGGAACGATTGTTATAACAAAGGAGATGAATTTTAATAATTCGAGTTTATAATTAAAATTCTTTATAACATCAATATATATAATTAGAATTATTTCTAGCAACTCAACTGTATCGTGGATTACTTACTTAAATAAATTGCCTCTTGATTTAATTCCAGAAAGTATAATATTCACGTATACACACTACGACGTGTGTGAAATAATATAAATTCGAACACTTTACAGCTGTCACGTATCTAATTAAAATAACCCCGTGAACATGCGGAATAAAGACACAATTGAGTTTTCAACGCTTTTGGGAACAGGAAAACGATGGCAGACGTTATTATAATACAACAATAAAGTATCTGTTGGGTAAAATAGATGTCCGCGAAAGTACAAATAATTAGCTCAACAATTGTTGTTATCGAGCACCGGAGCTCCGGACAACAAAGTAAAAGGAAACTAAAACGTTAACTCACCAAAGTCAGCCAGTTTGACATCACCCATCTCACTGAGCAATACGTTGGCAGCCTTGATGTCTCTGTGGAGCTTCCGCTCCGAGTGAAGGTAGTCCAGGCCGCGCAGCACCTCGCGCAGTATCACCGCTATGTGCATCTCCTCGAAGCTGCCGGCCTTCATCAGGTCCAGCGCCGACCCACCGCCCAAGTACTCCATTATTATCCATAACTTTGTACCCTGGAATCGATGAGAATAGAACATATTTTAGATGTGTTTGTAATATGGAGTCAGTGATATTTGACAATAAAATGGTCGACGTCATAGGCACAGTGTCGAATTTAAGAGATCGAAATTCAATTATCAAATCAGACACACAGACTTTTAGACTCACTGTAGTTTGCGAAAATTATTGTATGTCCGGCAAACACACTCTGATCAAATCATTATACATTTGATTTGGATAAACACAGATATTATCTCAGGTGTGAAGAAAAAAACCAGTTCCAACGTCGATTGGATGAAAATCAATTTATGAGGAAACCTGCCACACACTAATAGGTACATAGTAGTTTATGACATGATGTTCTCTCCTCTGTCTATTTACTCCACACGAGATAAGGGGTATGTTGTAATATAAACTGCGAATTCAACAAACGTTTGATCAAAAAAAAACATATTGGAAAGTTTTATTGTACTTTTATGTACCCATTACGTTGCCCATTTTCCCCCTAAATTTCCTACACGTGAAAATCTTATAAACGACTTCGGGAAAATGATACTTTCAGCAAGTTAAGTTATTCCGACTTCCGGAAACATTCCAAATATATCACTTGTCACCCGCTCAGATCTGAGCCCATTTCAGGTTACCGTTGCGCACGAAGAAAACTCATTAACAATGAGTAATCTGTTGACTGTACTTACATAATTTAATTCTACGACATTTCCAGCCTTTAACCGGGTAGGTACAGTCATTCTGTCTTGAACTTTGGTAATTTGAATAGGACGCGGTATGTCGGAGTATACCTACATATCTACCGGCGACGGCGGTAAAGTTGTTTGTGCTTTGTTGGGAATTGTAGCTTCGTACTAAAGCCGGCAAATTATTTTGCAACTACCACTCACTTCCAAACGATAATGTAGTGTGAGTAAATCATCTGGCTTCTGACGTCTTAACTAATGTACTATCTAGCGTACCAGTGTTTTATGGACATCATGGATTTCAGTGTGGTTAATTTTCGTGGAGAGACCTCATAGAAACTTGCGTAAGTCAGCAATTTAAAATAATGTAATATCTTTAAAAAATAGAACCGAGTTCATTTCGAGATGAACTTTAAGAAAACGTAAGGTTTATCTGGTTACCATTGTCAAACCCTGATTTCCTAATCATGGGACCAAGTTTGGATATCTTCTTTCCAACAAAAAGTCATCAAAATCGGTTTATAAACGACGAAGTTATCCGTGAACGAACAAAAAAACAAGCCTAATTATAGATTGTCAAATTAGGAATAGCCC
>SJJU01005720.1:0-14925 GCA_012932125.1 Conopomorpha cramerella | reverse complement strand
ATAAATAAATAAATAAACAAGCGTAATCGAAATATGTCTGTGCTTATCCTTCTGAGGGATTGACCGCATCGTATTTCACATCACACATTAGCCATTAATACATATAAAAAAGAAACGTGACAAAGCCGACACTAAGAAACTACTAAAACGATATTGATTTCATTACGATAGTAAAAAAGCACATTTTCAGGGACGTACCTGTGTTCAACAGGTTCAATACCGGTAGCGATCGCCGACTAGTTAGAGACTCTCTGAACATCAATCAACCTTAAGGCTGAACATGTTTGATGAAAGCCAAGCTTCAAATAACCTTGCCTCAATCCATAATCGGATCGGAAGCGTTCCAGCTAAGTTCGGAGAAACGATGCGCAGCCGTGGAAACCACAACTGACGTGAACAAGAACCTCGAAATGTGACCCAGATTCTTAGGGAAGAGAGTTCGAGATTTTGTGAAATGCAGCAGGGCAGGAAGTCAAAGCTTTCTGAGGAGACTTTAGGGCTGATGAAGGAACCACGTAAAAATCCGTCCGTCACTTCGTCGGCAATGCAAGCTCTCAATCCAGATAGTGCTGCCGACATTGGGATCGCTCTCGACAGAAAAAAATGCTCCAGGAGAGGAAGGCGTTAAATCAGAATTATTGAAGGTTGGAGGTAAACCTATTTTGAGGGAGCTCCAAAAACTTTTTAACGCGGTCCTGGTCGAAGGGAGAACGAGTAGTGGAGTAGAAGTGTGGCAACATACCAACAAGAGGACATTTTTTGTAATACATGAGAAATAGTTAAAATAGTACTTGACAATACGTTACACCATACCTACTTCCATCCTTCTTAGTAACGAGTCGAGATCGAATTGCGAAATGTCAGCCTGTCTAAAAGCTAATGAACTATTAATGCACTGCAAGTCAAACACACAAAAGGCCTCAAAATAGAAACTCTAAATGCGTATAATTCAACCAAACAACATGGTACCGATCCCGTAATAGAATGTAGTTGAAGTAAACTGTCAACTTGTGACCTGAAAGGAACATTTCCAATTGGCCGGTTGCCATTGCTTGCCTCTATATTTATTTAGAATCTCGCAAAACTGAATTCAGGTGAAACACTAAAAAAATATCGAGAAACATACCTGAGACAGATTTCACTTAGGTACATACGACAGTACTAAATGATGTTAGTGGTAATTAGTTTCATTTCAATTCGATTGCTGGTTATTTTACTACCATTTTACTGTAGTATTTAGTAAAAACGGCCATGCAAATCACATGTATGATGTAAGAGAAAAATTTCATCGTTTATGAGTGATCTTTTCTGTTATCTTTGATACAAGCGGTGAGTCTAGCTTCTTTTGAGTGTCATGGTTCTTGGTGCCTATATTATAAAAAGTAATAAATAATAAAATAAGCTATCATCATCATCAGCCACGTAACGTCCACTGCTGGACGAGGGCCTTCCCCAATGATTTCCGACATATGGGGTAGGCGGGTTGGCGATCGCAGTGGTATTGTGGTTTAACTCACAGAGAGCGCTGCTGCCCGTTCTCTGGAGAGCCATGACGGGAAAAGAAAAGGAGGCTGGGATGGTGTTCGCCGTCACCATACGGCCTATATGAGCTATACTTCTCGGCCATTGAATTTATACGGAGAAATATCAATTTTTTTTGGCGGAGGCGTGCGCTGACGTCGAATAGAATACATGCATGGATACCCCCAGCCCAACTTTTCCCTTCTTCGGGGTCGTAAGAGGCGATTGGCATTGTGACATGTGTTCATCAAATGGCTACTGGACTTACTCCAAGTGTTATTCACATTAGACTGAATATTGGCATGAGAATTTCTATTAGCGTTTTTTTTTTTCGTTTTACGGTAGTTAGCCTTCTAACAGCAGGGCGGCACATTTTCATTTCATAGTTTTACATTTCCTCGTTGCGGGCGTATATATAGAGTTTAAAATAACTTTGTCTGGTAACATATAATACTCGTTAGTTGTATTTTTCTTTATTCATACAAAGGTACGTAGGTTGCATATTGCTGGAAAATGTATCATAAATCTCATTGATAAGGGACTTTTCTTTTACGTTTTTCTGACAGATTTTCCGGTGGAGAACTGTCATTAATGTCAAGCTTTGTTTGGAAAGTATGACAGTAATGACAGTTCTGATCCAGAAGGCGGCGAAATCCCTATTGAAAAATCTCAAGATACTGACCGAGGAAGTTTTAGTTCGAATTGATAGGGACCACAGTCTACTGTCTAATTGCCTTTGCACCGCACGTGTCTCACATGTGCACGAATATTATGAATAAACTCAAAAAGTACTCCATGTCTTTCGTTAATTTTTCACGGTTAGAGAGCTACGTAATTCCTAAGTAAAATTGGCTAAATTTAATCCCGATGTTGCTACGGGAACATAATAAGCGACGAGAGTAACACAGCTAGTGTTAAACTTCTATCTCTATAATCCCTTTCTATAAAACAGTTCTCGTAGTAGACGTAAAATCCGGAGGACTTCCGGTGTACCTAATAAAATGTAGGTATGCACATATTCTACTACATACGTAATCTTTAGCAAAACTTATAAACGTGTCTTGATAACGCTACAAGTGATTGAACGATAACTCAACTAATTTAATCTTATAGTATATCTAAATGACGATATACACTGGTTCGTGCATTTCATGAATGCGCGCGGGCCTTATTGTGTGAGTCGTATATGGACACGCTATTTGACAGTTCATACGAACAAAACTACCACACACACATCTAAGGCCCGCGCGCGGTTCATGAAATGCGCGAACTATACCGTTTTTTGTGTGTATATTCTAAGATTACCTACACATTTTTCCTATCGAAATTATCGTCTGATTCTCACAAGGCACTGAAAGTTCTTGTATACAACAATAAAAAACAGATTAATCAGGAAGTCATTAATAAATAAATGGAATACTTCTTCGACCTTAAATAATTTCAATGAAACCACATCAGGTTATCACTAGAATGACATAGTCTACCAGTCAACAAAACTACACACAAAAAAAAACAACGAACACAACATAATCATGTCGGGTTCAAATTAAAACTTTGATTCATAAATCGTACTTAACGTCGTACACACCGGAAATGTCGTCACGATAATTATTTCCGTTCGGAATAGTGTGAAAAATCTCTTCAATAACATGTCACGTGTGTAATAAACATTGATTAGGTATGTAGGTACTTAGTACCCGTGTGTTACTTACGTATGCCAATGACGTAACCTTACGTCACAGTTTGTGGTTGAAAAGTGCTAAACTTTAATGATTAGATCTTGCATTAATATTCCCACTGCCTCGTTATTAAGTTTTTTTATGGGTATTTTACTTGTAAACTGTACGTATTGTAACTAGATTTTAAGCTAGTTTAGTAAAAGTAATGCCCGCTATATTACGGTAAGACAAAAATAAAATTCAATAGAAGTTTGCAAAAAAAAAACAAGTAATGCCCGCTATACCACGGTACGGCAAAAATAAAATTCAACAGAAGCTCGAAATAAAAACAGAAACAACCATAATCACAATTCACAACCATAAATAATGATAGAGATTAAATCTGACGTACAATATTACAAGGATCTTTTGTCGCGTGGGTAAAAAGTTTGGCACACAATTTAAGCCAATCGAATCATGTTTTTATGGATAATGCACAATATTATCACAATACAAGCTTTAACAAATCAGGTAAAACAAAACAATACACGGAGAAATACCAGGAATGGCAAGAAATTACATTACATATTCAGCATTGACGCGCCAAAAGATTCTTGTCGAACTGTACAAACAATAAAAAGTAATGCAACACACTGGCCACTTGTAATAATTTTCATTCATACTTATATATTTTATATACATGTGTGCGTGGGTGCGTGTATATGTATGTGTTGTAGGTATTATTTAGACATCTTACAATATTTTACCTTATAATTGTGTGGTATGACAGGTGATATTTGCTTGCACACAAGTTTCACACCATACTTCTCCAGGTTGTATGTTGTCCATGCTACAGGGTACAGTGCAGTATACTCGCAATCTGCTCCATTTAGACCCCACTGCCATGTTGACGGAGCTTTCTTTGGTTTACTGCAAACAAAAAGTCTGTTAAACATTTTATCCCTGTCAATACTATAGACAATACTTATATTGTGCTTTTACTTTTGAGACCAGACAGAAGTTTAGGTACAGACACAGTTACATTACATAACAGGACCAGTCCTTAGGATCTAAAATCATATGAGTATCATAAAACATTAAGGTTCTTTTTTCTATCTTATTTATGTATTAGTTACAAAAGAACTGTCATCAAAACTTATTGAGCAATTTCTTGGTCAACCTTACATATATGTATTGATGTGTGTACAAATGCTCTGTTAATATTACTTGCATGTTGTTTAAATGAGTAAAAAACTGTTTTTTACAGGAGGTAGTTTCTAGGATTTCAGAGGACATGGACCAAGTTATTTTAATGAGTATGAATGGCAAGCTTGAAGAATACTGTAGTTAAAAGTACAAGTTTCAATAAAGTATGATACATTAATGATTTGATCACAAACACTTACGTATATGTGGACATTACTGATTGAAAAATTGTTTCATTCTCTGCATTTCTTATGTTAACAATAAACTGACATTCTGGTACTGTCACATATTCATATATGCCTGGATATAGTTGGAAACGACAGAACTCCCCCTTGAAGCCTCTGCCAATGGTGCCTCCACCTATGCCTCCTATAGGGCACCCTGAAAATAACATAAACATTAAATAATAGGCACAAGAAATAGATAGGTAACTCTGTCTGAGAATCACCCACCATTTCCATAGTGGTTAGGTGTCCATTAGGATACTCTCTGCATAAAAAAATAATACTTTGAACTACCAAAGCTACAATTACAATGAAACTTCTATGGTCCAGTTAACATTGCATAACTTGTTATTTGTAACCATACAAATCCACTGGCCATTACATGAGTCTGGTCTGGTCAGTTGTTTATGAAACACAGGCCAATTATTCTGATTGGCCTGTGTTTCATATTAATAAAATATTTGCCCAATATATCTTCTAGTGCATTAATTTGATCAGTGGAAACATTTTAGTATTTTACATAGTAACAAACTTTATAATCAGTAAGTACCTAATAGATATCAGCCACTCTGCAATATATTTTTTATAAACAATGTTTACTTACCATACATTCTCTGGGCAGAAATCATGTTGACATAATCCATAATGGGCTTCTTTTTATTCACTCTCTTACCAACATAATATTTGAGATACCTAAGAAAAGAAAACAGATATTTAGAAAAGTTTAAAAAGTTTTCAAATGTAATGTAAGACTGATGTGAAAGTATATAAGGGCAGGAAATAAAATAAGTTGACTGTATTGAATTCAATTTAGCCAATTAGTAATATGGTTTCACAAATAATAAATACTTTTAAGTAAGTACTCAATATCTTACCTTGCTGTGAGAGGCATTAATTCAAAAAATTGCTTTACTGTCGGTGTAATAATTTGCTTGCTTTGGACAGGAAATTCATGGTTCAGTGGAAATTTAAGTCCAAACTTCGAAGGTGTTTCGAGATCTTGGTCGGTCATCATCACAGTTGTATCCATTTTTAAAGCAAACTTACTGCTCTAACACATAACTTGCAATAATAATAACTAGAGAAGTGTTGTCTAAGACACCAGCTAAACAAAAGCTTTAGTCAACAGACACCGATATATTCGAACCAAACATAAAATTACACAAAATTTGCACAAAATCGAGAAACAAAACCTCAAAACCTCAGCTCAAAACAGACACACTGACTGACTGAAGCAAAACTGAAGGATAAATGACTGAAATGAATGAACTGAAATTTTCAGAAACGTCAGTGTCAAAATGACAATAACTGAATCAATTGAATGAATGAAAGTAATGTCTATGTAAATTTTTGGCTCAGACAAGGGGAATCAAAGTCATGTCAATCTGCAGAGCCCGTAGCAAAATTGACAGTTCTTGTTTAGGGATGGGACACGTAATTGTTATATAGTATTACTAAGGAAAAAAAAATGAATGAAACTCTACATGTTCAATGAGACGTTTTTAAAAAAAAACAATGTCAAAGTTAGTGGGAAAACGAAAGAGATACTGTATTCTATGATAGTTCGTCTTCGGTCGGACACGCTCTATTGTATTTCTTTTTAACTCTTCCTTTTCTCATCGATAAACATAATATCCCAGTCAATGATTTCCCATCCCTATTACTAGACATTTCAAAATAATATTTTCGATTTGAGGTTATATTTTGTTTGGTTTTGTTTGTAGAGTTTACATCAAAGAGAATATAATCACTCCGTTTTACATTTTATTCAAATAAAGTGTAATTTTATGTTAAAAATGTTTAGGAACTTTGTAACCTTAGAAACAAAATTATGTTCCGTAATATTTAGTAAAGGTACAGTGTATAAAATTAACAATTTTGCTAATATGTATTTCTGCATACTACCGAGATACTAACTATTTGTTTTTTCTTTATTTATAGGCCTGAGTACAAAACCAGCCTGGGATATAGTAGCCGGCGTTTGTGTTGAGCGACTTCCCCAGGTTGTTCCACCGCTAAACGAACTCCAGAAAAAATACAAAAACTTTTTGCACACTATAGAATTTGAGAAGAGTTTGAAATCAGATCATGAACTGAGACACGAAAATGATAAGTAAGTATAATGGAATATTGTCTAATTAATTTAGTTGAAATCACACATTTCCACCAGCAAAACGCATAGGTACATGGATGTGTGTCATACATGGGGCTTCTTTGCTTCTTATAGTGGAAACATAATAAATACCTAAATATTCTTTTTTAATCCAGCATCTTGTGAAATGGAAGTAAAAGAAGTATGTAATTATATTTTAAACCCTAATCAAGTAACAGTAAAACAACAAATAGTTGCAAAGACCATTTTAATCTTAATCTTATTACAACAGATGCAGTAGAGTTGTGACTAAACTATCCACTATACAAAATAACTGTAGGTACAGCTGAGATAGACCCTCAATGGAATGGACCTATATGGTATATCTATTCTGACATTATATCAAGCTCACCTTAAATTGGCAGTTGTATGTCAAATACTGAGTAACCAGTTTCATTAGATCTGTAATAACTTTGGTATAAGGCCAGGTCTCCATCAAAGCGGAGAGGAGAGGAGATGTGCTAATTTTTCATACAGTTCTAGCCTGCTCAACCAATGAGCTGTGTTTATTTGTATGAAATCGCTTCTCTTCTCCTCTTTGGTTGAGCCCTGGCCTAAGTTACAATGTGTTTATTGGTAAGGGGGTCAATGTTTGAACCTTGAAGCCATTATATTTGTCTTATTGATTTTAATATGCTAAGCTATGTTTGTGTGCATTTTCTTCTCATTTTGAAAGTCCTGTAGTTTCTACAATGAAACAGAAACTTATCTTGATGTAACCATGCACTTCCTTGCAATATTGCCCATTTACTGCAACAATGCGACATCTCAAAATGTAACACCGTTGAAATAACAACCTTATTACTAAAGCCTTACTAAAACCTTATTACTACCTTATTACTATTAATAAAGATTCTTGTCACAATAACAAAATATTGTGAAAAATCGCGTTGTTGCATAAATGAGCGAATTTTCTTATCCTCCTTATTCCTTTACCTTAAAAAAAATTTACAACTGCCCCTTTAAGACTTAGAGTGAAGGGCTACAGCAGTTATAACATTTGTGTAGGGTTTATTAGGGACACTTAAATTAAGTAAATACACACATCAAAAGTGTCTAGGGATCAAGAACATTTTTAGCTCTAAAAAAAACTAATTTATTTATATAAAATCAAATCTTCTGGATTGGTCTCCTACCTAATTCCTCATGCCTGTATCAATTACTTATCACCACATTTTGAATAAATTATGAATAAATTCAGTTTTTGTGAAATATATTCTTGATTGCAATCTTCTAAAATGTACTTGATCCCTAGACACTTTTGATGTGTGTAGTTGAATTTCATTAGCAGTTTTATTATCTCATTGACCTGGGGGATGTCCCCAAACATGTTAATTGCCAGAAATGTGTTAACAATAGTGAACAAATTACTTTTATTGTTAAGACCTTTTTGAATTACAGGGTTCAAGCCGAGTTAATTAAAAATGAATCAATAGATGTAGACCTGGATGCAGTAAGCAAAATTACAGCACAAGACTTTGAGGATGCGTCTAATGAAGAATACAGTCAGTTTAAATTTGCACCAATTGAAACAGGTAAATACAAACTTCTAGCTATGTACAGCATGCAAAAGGACCCCGAGCATTGGGGAATTTTCTTTGACGTTTTTCTGCCAGATTTTTGGGCAGAGAACTGTCAAACTTTGTTTGGAATGTAGTCATTCCCTATTGTTTTAAAATCATTGTTGGGCTTGTCAAAATGGAGACTATGCTGATGACATTTTGTATAGGTATGGATTTTTTTTTCGTATACTTCATTAACTTTTAAAGTTATACCATGTAATTTTATTGTATGAACTCACTGATTTAGTAGGGTGACTTACTGAGCAGGATAGATGTACTTACAAAATTGTAAGCTGTAATTTTTTTTAATTCAAATGGTTTGTCTTGTCTCAGTACTTATTTTAAACTAATTTAAATTCTGTACCCAAAATGTTAAATTACAGAGTCCGATAAGAAAGGTGATAAGACTTCTAGTGACAGATGTCTCCAGAGGCACTTAGTCTTGGTGACACCCCTGAAGTTGGGTAAAGACACCAAGACCATACTGCCCCAAGGTGCCTGGAAGGAAGGCGAGACACTTCGACAGGTATAATCTTTATCTTTTAAACGAGCAATTCTTGTATATATATATATACTAGCTGTCCCGGCAAACATTTGTTTTGCCATAGTAAGTTACCTTTGTACTCCGTGTATTGGGCGAAATACAACAGGTCGATGCATAAAAAATAGATAGTAGCCGATTCTCAGACCTACTCAACACGCATATAAAATTGGGTAAAAATCGGTCAAGCCGTTTCGGAGGAGTATGGCAACGAAAACTGTGACACGAGAATTTTATATATATTAGATATATATATATATAATTGGAATCTCGGAAACGGCTGCACCGATTTTCATGAAATTTGGTATGTAGAGGGATTTGGGGGCGATAAATCGATCTAGCTAGGTTTAATTTTTAGAAACATCTTTCCAACCGTGTTTTCGGGCATGAAAAATTGCTCAAATTGTTAATACGACTCTTACTGACATCTATTGCCGAGTAGTAATACTTATGCTATACGTAGGATGGTGCGGGGGACGTTTTGGTTTTGAAGTAACTAGAGATGGGGTTATGAAAAATCGAAGGAAAATAATCGATTTTTTTACTTCGAGCGAAGCTCGGTCGTCCAGGTACTTACTGTATATTTATTTACTATCTTAAGAACTAACACATTAGAATTATAAAATAAATACAGATGAAAACAATACAACAACAAGTGTAAATAGTATTGAGAGTTGTTTGTATCTAATCTTACTAATATTATAAATGGGAAAGTGAGTTTGTTTGTTTGTTTGTTCGTTCCGCTTTCACATCGTAACTACTGAACCGATTGCTTTAAAATTTTGCAGATGTATAGTTAGAAGCCCGGTTCAAATAATAGGGTACTTTTTATCCCAAATATTAAATTTGATATTCCCGAGGGAAAACAAAAATATTCCTTTATACCGCAATAGAACCGAAGTCCACGAGGGCAAAGCCGCGAGCGGAAAGCTAGTTTAAAATAACTGAGAATTGGCATATTTATTTGGGTAGCTATTTATATTTATTCTCTACTAGCTGTACTACGGCCGTAATAATGGGAATTTTGAGACAAATTATAGCCGATGTGTTCTGGCGTGTCAGATATCTACATGTCAAATATGATAAAAATCGTTCCAGCCGCTTAGACATGAAGAAGTAACAAACATACACATTCAAAAGCTTTATAAAATCAGTGTGACAATGTTCAATTCGAAATAAAAAACTCACCCAGCGCGTGCTTATTCATACAAATTAAAGAGTATTTTTTTAATAGAAACTGTACTGAACTTCATTTCTCCGCGTAAGTGTAAAAGTTGATTAGTTAGGTAAAAAAATTACTTAGAATATGCAAGTCAAAACTCTTGCACGCGTAAAATAGATATTTTGAAATGTTATACATATATTATTCTGTATAATATCCAATTATTAATAAGAGTTGAGGGTAAAATATCGAAGATTGTTGATGTCGATACTGTAGAGCGATGGCGAAAGCAAGCGAGGCCGAGGCTTAAAACTAGTACTTTTAGGGCCTTATTATAAGCTTTTCTAATCATTCAAATCCATTCAAGTGGAAGAAAACTCAGTAAGAGTAGATACTCACTCGAGCGGACTACGAAAAGAGAAATGGGTACGACTTTCGTAAGTGGTGATTCAAGCCTTAGCTTAGGGGGTTGTGGGTTGCGAGGCGCAAAGGTTTGTATAAGCCGTTTTAGAACAGCGTGGTTTGGTCCCGTGCTACAGCCATGTTGAGAAAAGAGGTGGTAAGGTATACACCGGTGCCTTATAAGGTGATCCTAAAATCACCAGACGCTGTACCGGCGATGGCCACTAATGTGTTTTATCTGCCAGGGCCGCTGAGTATCCATGAGACCTCGAATAGTATAGTCACCGCTTGACTGGAATAAAATAGAGGGCTCGTTTTTTTGGTACCAGTCCATTTGATTTTACGCATAAGATCCACAGCTCCCGCGCCGTTGCCGCCGCCAGCAAAATTGAAGACAGAGACCTAACAGACCCCTTGGCATAGGAAAAAGAAGGTACTCACTCGTCAGGCAGTGTGGGAGCACCCTCCTCTTGCCCTGGCGCGTTCACGTGGTACACGCAGAAATTGTCAAGCAGCGCGCGCATGTCCACGAAGCTGAAGAACGCTTGGAAGCTCGACACATCTGTACGAAAGATTTCATTTCATTATACAAGCTTTCTAAAACAAAGTCAAATCCCTGTATCCACATATTTTATAGGTATTAAGTGTCAATAATCGCCACGCCTGGTAGGCGGGTTAGCGATCGCAGTTGTGTTGTGGCTTAACTCACAGAGAGTTTTGGTCGCCTGTTCCTGTCAAGGTGATAAATTACCAATACTAATACAATATGTAAATATCAGCGAAAAAGCTATCAAAGAACTATTTAATAAAATCTAGAACTTTACAGCGTAACCAAAAAATAGTGAACGCAAGGGCCAACATACTATTTTTCCTTAATCATTTTACGCTCTGGTCAGCTAGGATTAACTTTCGATTCCAGTACCCGAGGCGTGTATCAACTGAATGTATACGTTGTATACCAGCGCTTTTACTAAACGTTCTATACCCTGAAAGCGGTGAAAAGCTGTCATATAATTATGATGTATCACATGCGTGACTATTTTCAGATCTAGGGTTCCTAACAAAATATCCTAGGTTCTAAATTCACGAAGTTGCTAATGCTCTGTTAATAGATTAAAAGGATGCCTGGGATGAAGAGGGTACTGTTGCAAAAGTTCAATGGCAATACACTAATGCCTTGTTTAGTCCCGCGGTATTTATACAATTTCCAATGTCATCGAACGGCGATGCTGTTTGCTTGTAATAAACATTCAGAAGTAGTGTAAGATTTGATAAAAAAAATTACCAATGAGATATTACAACTGCCCTATATTTCGCTTATTTAGTACGTCATCCGCGAAAGAAGGAAGTAGGAAATAAAGGGCTTATTACATTAGCTATTATTGACATCCTGTCATGTTCTACGTCTATCCTTCTCATGTGACTTACTAATTGAGCGAGGCAGAACTACAGACAGAAATAATACACACTCATTGCTATATTATTGTAATTATTATACTTTGTACCCAAGTGGTGACGTTGAATAGAATACATGAGTTACTACCCCAACCCAACTTTTCTCTTCGTGGGGGTCGTAAGAGCACGGGCCTGCTGCCCGCTCTCAAAGTTAAACTACAACACCACTCGTTCCGTCAACTCGCTTAACAAGCGTGGCGATTATCGACAATCCCCCCCACCCCCCAAATGATAATTCAAATCATTGGGGGAGGCCCTAGTCTAGCAGTGGACGTCTTGTGCTGGTGATGATGTGACGTACCAAAGTGTGTAGACTGTCCAACGGCGCGAATAATTTAATTTAAGACGACATAATTCAAGAATCGTGTATTTCCAATTGACAAATTGTGTCAGTGAGTCCATACGACTACAACGGCGGAGTGGAGAGACATCCTTGACCTGGCTGGAAGTGCTATAAGTGTTAACATCACGATCGCCCCTCCACTTCTAACCTTTAACTGCTGTGACTTGATGTATGAATGCAACTGCTAAAAATAGTTTGACGCCCACTAAATCTTCTATGTATAGTGTTGAGAAAACTGTCGACAGTGTTCTTGTTACTGAATGTTCGTTTCAAAACATGACATCAGGGAAATTGTGCTTTCAGCTACGTAATTATAGTTTTACATACAACTCGTAACAAGTATCCGGCCGCTGAAGACACGCCTGAAATCTGTCAGTTGCAATGCTTAAAGTACAATAAGTTAGTCGTATTTTTCTATGAGTATAATCATTATTTTTATCGTTAATTTAACGCCGTTTCCACTTGGAAACGTGACTTAACGTAACGTAACGTAACTTTACAACAAGTACATAATCGTAGCGATCGGATTATATTACTCTTTGTACATCATCAGAAATGAGAATGTTTGTTTCTTAGTGAAGCCCTCCTGCATAAAGTATTAAATTTTAGTCCTCTAGGTTCACCGGTATCGGGTCAGTGATGATGAATAAGTCAGCTCTGGCACTGTTCCCATAAGTATAGATTATTCACGATGTTGCAGGCCATCGATAGTTATGTATTATTCTTGCGACTTTTCCGCCAGCGCAGGTGTTGAATTATCAGAAACATTATGCTTTGTGATATAATAGTGTTTGAATAAAGCCCTAGGCTGATGTGGGTTAATTAAAAATAATGATGCACCAACGACACGATGCGTACGTACATATCGACAATTTGGGTTGCGAAATGATCTTGGAGAAGTCACATAACCGGGATATTCCCACCCACTTTCCCACCACTGTGATTCCTGTTAGAACCAGGATCTACAGCTGCATCCAGAATAGACAAGAGCTCAATCAGTGACGACTGGGCTAGCCTTTTGTCTTGGATCCCACGGTATAGAAATAAGAGGAAGCCACATACCTCATGAATATGTCATAGGCATAAAATTGACATATCCAGTCATCACAATCACAACATCCAAAACTCTTCTCCAACCCACCAAGCATCATGGACATTCGGACAAATAGCCGTTGAAAGAAAGACTTCTTTACAACAGAAATTCTCTAATTTAAAACGAAGATAGTCCTTTTCATTTAGTCCATTGTTATTTGTATATACGTGAGGTCCTCGGGGCCCGACGAAGCGACTTGAAAGGGTTAAAAGCAGCTCAAAGCGAGCGAGCCGAGTCGGGCGCCCCAGATACCCCGCGGGCCGGGCCTCGCGCTAATAGAAGCGGCGCCACATTGCGGCTGAAGCCACTTCGCGGTTTCCTTACAACATCTCAGCTTCCGGACTGCTTGCTGTTCTTTTTTAAACAAAAGACTTTGCGAGACAAAGTAACAGACATAGATAGCGTTAAGATCACTGGCACGTCAAAGAACTGCATTTCTTAGTATCTATGACACGTTTACGTGAAATAGTTTTTGAGATTTTGAGTTATGAAGGGGTTGAAAGTAGCCACATCGCTCGTGTAATATTACACACGGTGCTCGCCAGTTCTTGTTCTTTAACTTGGTTCGTAGTGAAAATATAAATTAATAACTAAGTACACTACTATTACGAGTGTAATTTTATTTTCAAGCGGGTTACTTGATAAGCAAATGCTATCTATGTGAAGTTAATAAAAAACGAGTCTAATAATGATAGTATATCCTCACTCCTTACTAATATTATAAATAGGAAAGTCAGTTTGTTTGTTTGTTCCGCTTTCACGCCGTAACTACTGAACCGATTGCTTTGAAATTTATAATGCATACGTAAAGTTAGAAGTCCGGATTAAATAATAGGGTACTTTTTATGCCGGAAAAAATGATATTCCTGAGGGAAACTTAGATTTTTCCGTAGGAATGATAAGTTTTCTTATAGTTGTCCTTTATACCGCAAACAATATAACCGAAATCCACGCGGGCGAAGCCGCGGTCGGAAAGCTAGTGTAGGAACAATTCAAACACGGTGACAAATCTAAGAAATCCTGCACGGGTGCCAGACATGTTCGGGCGCAAAAGATAATGTTCTACATTACCGTAATGGGCGGTGTCGTCTAAAATGAGATCTCATAATAAATGCCTCTTTATTGTACTGTACCGATTGCTATAACATAATATGTAAAAGATTATGTAACTGGTACCTTTAGAGGTATATAGAAAAGTTTTCGATTCACCTTGTGCATTGAATAGTCGTTCGAATTATTATGACGTAAGTAAAGTTCAAATACCTAGCAAATTTGCCGCACTCGTACAACTGAACGTTACGTAACATTGCGGGAATTCACATTTTCAGAGGACATTTTACGTTACCACAGTTTTCTATGATTTACGTAATTTCCCTTACTGCACTTGTGATAAGTTATACTTGGTATCACATTAAAGGTTAGGTAACTTTATAATAAAACTAGTGGACTCGACAGACGTTGTCCTGTCTAAACTATTAATATAAATACAAAATTTGGGAGTGGCCTGTGCCCAGCCGTGGATGTCATTTTTTTTTTCATAAGAACCTTCTGCTGTCATTAATAAGCACAACAAAGGAAGAATTAGCGAAATCGGTCCACCTGTTCC
>SJJU01005719.1:0-23123 GCA_012932125.1 Conopomorpha cramerella | reverse complement strand
TTGCTTTAGCAAGTGCCTCTGCCTACCCCTCTTTGGGATTAAAGGCGTGAAGTGTATTTTTTTTTATGCTCCATGAAAGTAGTTTGAGTATAATCAATTAGCTTTCAGAATTGACAGCCTGTCATATTGTAGTTCTATCTCACTCATTTCACACGTCACTAGAAGGATTGAAGTACCAAGTACGCAAGTACTCTCACTTTTTGTCACCATTCTTAACAGCTATTAAGAAGGTACTTTTCTTAGATCAACGAACCTCGTGTCACACCGCGCCGCGCCTTCTCCAAACCGCACCTTGATTCAAAACGTATAGCGACGACGCAAAAATCGTTACAAAAGTGTTTTATTTTGTTATTTCAGACCCAACAGAACCAAGTGCAAGGCAATCAAAACCACGATCACGCTGCGAATAATGCAAAACGGATGCGTATGTCAGGTGAGATGGTGATAATGAGGTATTCTTGAACTAATTTTCCGCTATGACATATAGAGGTCACTGCTGGTTTTTTGTTGTAAGAAGTTTTGGTCAAAAATAGGTTGATTGATGATGATCATGACATCTTTTGAGAAAATAGCAAACTAAATAAAAACATGCCTCATTGATATTGGATTGTATATATATTTATTTACTAACTTAAGAACTAACACACCAAAATTATAAAAGAAATATAATTAAAACATCAAGCAAAACTATAAAATGACACAACAACAAATTAGAACAGAAAAAATATGAATAAGTGTATCTACTAGCAGTGGTTAGCACTGAGCGTGTGCCAGCTCTCACGCTAGTAAAAGGGTCCGTCTCAGCATAATGCCACAGTTACCTGCAGCGCTGGTGTTCCGCCGAAACCCGACGGAGAGAGAAATCCACCAACACATATCATAGTATACATTCACACCTCTATTGATTATCGAGGCATTCCAAGTTAAAAGATTACTCAATCATATTTCACCATGTTAGATGAATTATGACACGATGTCATTACCGCTTCTAACTATTAAGTTCTACATGTTCACTCAAATTACGCGCGCTTTGCGCCTCCTGTGAACCATACGCTGATATACACACGTACACAGTAGATATGTAGAGATATAGTGAGATACATCAGTAAGTAGGCTCGTTTGGTTTAATGTTTAGTGTCAAATAGATCGTTCGTCGAACAACACAGGTGTGCGTTTCATTGCAAGAAATGTCCGGTAGAACAAAACCAACCTTATTACAACAACACTACGTAACTGACTGCATGTCTCTTTCCTTCATAATTGTTAAGGCCCATAGTTATAACGTAATTGATTGATGAGCCAAGCCAAACAATTCGTTATAACTGTTCCGATGTTATATCAAGCTCAATTTAAGTTGTCAGTTGAAAGTCCAATACTGCGATACAGTCAATCGATCCTTGGCTCTCCTCATCCAGTTTGAGACTACTCACTAAGGTGAATGACCTTCACATCAGTCCAGCTAGTTATGTTGGGTATCCGCAGTGGCGTGCACACCATATAGGCAAAAATACCCTGCCTACCTTAGTATTTTGGCTACCCGACCTAATAATAGAGTTATTGCTAGATCTTTTTTCGTCCCGTGTATTGTCGGTGAGTAGATAGGTAGGTACCGGTAGTCGGTAGACAAGTTACCTATAGGTGTCAATTCGTGGGGATTACTGCCTACCTTGTTGTAAAAGCCAGTGCACGCCACTGGGTATCCGACCTGATAACCTAAGCACGTTCTCCACTCGTAAAAATCGTCTGTCTCCCCGGTTATCGGATCTGCGGCAGTCTTAACCAGTCCATTGCCACTTCAGCAAGCTAATTCTGCTAATATTTTACTATCCAGGCCCAAATCAAGGCAACAACACTGGCGGCGGTCAGCAGGAGTTCATACAACAACAACAGATGATGTTCGGCGGACAACAGCAGAACAACAACGCGCAACAGCAGGGCAACTTCCAACAGAGGTTTTGAGGTGATTGATTGATGGTGTAATTGAAGGTTCCTGTCAATATTATGTTTCAATTGACCGTAAGTTGAAAGTTATAAAAGTTTTGATATTAAAAAACGACAATTGGATATTAGATATAATAATATCCACAATAAACTATTGCACCCTTACTAATAAACTCGGTGTAACTTAAGCCTAAGTTATTCCATATTTGACATGAATAGGGTAATAATAGTTATACCTTGTTTATTTGTAGGACAGTGGAAGTTACGATTATAATAATTGGCTCAAGTAGATGTGCGGTCTACCCATAGTTTTGGCGGTAATGGCTGACAAACCTAGGCCATTAAGAAAATGTATGTAAATTGAAATTGTTCATTGATCACTTTTGGTAAACATTTCAGCTGACGAGTGTTATACTAAAATATCGAATAATAATTTTATACCTGGCTCCATAAGAAAAGGAATGTATGTACGTAAAGTGACAGTGTACGACGTTGTTAGTTCAGAGTGCAACAAATGTAATCATAAGAATCGAACTATTTCCGATGAATCATGATGAAATCTGTTGTTTATCATTAAACTAACATCTCACACCCTTGGGCTATTGAATACTGAAAGTTATTCATGGTCCTTCGAGCCGGATAATTGCCTATATGTTGAATGAACTGTAATATATTATCAACCGGTACAATAAATACAACCAAAAGTTGATGTTAAAATGGAAATCAAACTGATATAGCGAAATGATAGTCACTCTTTGACTAATGTCTATAAGTTAACATATAAAGTAAATAAGATATAACTGTAAATACGGTGTAAAAATAAGTATTATCTCTATTTAAAAAAAACTTTAATTTTAGGCTGGAATCTAATTGTTATAGACTGAATTTTAATGTACAGATAGATTGTAAGATGGACTATTTTTTTTGCAATAAAACGGTTTAAAAGAGACATAAGTACTAAATTGTTTTACCTATTACTGTACATAATCTAGCCCTTTTATATTAAAAATAGTAATGTGATGTAACGTGATGATGATTATGATACACTTTACGTTCAAATCGGGGTAGGCAGAGGCATTTGCTAAGCAAGCCCACGGTTCACCAAGCGTATTTAAGCCGACGTGACAGGGGGAGAGCCCATCGCCGTTATAGGGTTCACACACCTTGTAGTGTGCTGGTTATATATGTATAGTATTACTAGTGGACTCGACAGACGTTGTCCTGTCTTAACTATTAATATGAATATAAAATTAGTATAACCTCCAGGGTGGCCTGTGCCCAGCAGTGGATGTCACGAAATATAAACTATCCTATCTCTCAAATTGGACGAAATTACATATAAATGCCAACTTATGTGAATATCGGTATCCTTGGTGAAGAGTTCATTGGGAACAAACATCATGACACTGGATTTTTATATATTAAGATATTTCTAAAAGTAAATTTTACAATGTCTATACTTGCCAGGTGCCTGTAATTAGTTAATTCGTACTTCTATTCTTCTCTGATGACTTTCTAAATTAGTGATAATGTCCTTGCAGTCCCTCTAGCACAGCGGTCCAAGAAAGAAGTGACAAGACATATAACGCGTTGCGATTTGTTGGAACAAGTTGATTCGAACAAAGCGTGACATAACAGCGAATCGCAGCGCGTATTTGTTCTATGTCGTGTATCTCTCGACGCGCGTGCTAGACCTGCTGCTCTAAGTATATTCTAAAAGCATATAAACTTAGTTGCTGTGACACGAAGAAGTAAATGAAACACGGTAGAACTTTAATACAATACATTGTACAAAACCAAGTCGTCTCCCGCTGTCTGTATGCTTAGATCTTTAAAACTACGTAACGGGATTTGATGCGGTTTTCTATCGAAGATACATAAACATAAACTTAGTTGCTGTGACATGAAGAAGTAAATGAAACACGGTATAACTTTAATAAAATACATAGTATAAAACCAAGTCGTCTCCTGCTGTCTGTATGCTTAGATCTTTAAAGCTATGTAACAGGATTTGATGCGGTTTTCTATCGTAGATACAGTAATTCTTGAGGATGGTTTATATGAATAATACATGCATATAAAAGCAGGGAAACAATGTTGTTAAGGTAGGTACATTGGTAAAAGAACGTTTGCCGAACATTTAACTTTAGCTTTAGAGGGAGTGTACTCGAGTGAAGCCGGGGGCGGATAGGTAGTTATAAAGAAATGAAACGATAAAAAAGTAGCACCTACTTTATTGTCCATACAGTATAAAACTTAAACAATACTTATAATTAAATTAGACCGTGGCCTACTCCGCTTTGGAATGAAAGGCACGTGCGTATTTATAAAAATAAGCTCTCTCTAGGCGACATAATGGACGGGTGTTTAGTTGACAAGGATTTCTTGGCGTGCGAGTCATATCATTAGCCGTCTACGTCAACTGTTGGACGACGGCCTCCCCCAATAATCTGCATGATAATTTCGGGGAAAATGCCAATGCTAATAGCCACGCTTGGCAGGCGGGTTGGCGATCGCAGTGGTGTTGTGGTTTAACTCACAAATAGGGTAGCCCGGCCTCTGGAGAATTTCTTCGGCGTGTGAGTGCTGAATATTTAATGTGATTTCTCGCCATATTTATGTTTTCTCCCTTTCTCAGTTTGTTTTAGGTCCCGTTCTTTATACTTGTACTGTGATAATATAAAATATTATCTACACAAACGATAATCTATTTGTCTAAATTGGATGGCAAAGTTACACAGTTGGCACACACGCCAAAATATCCTTGTCGGACTGAAAGCATTAAACTTAAGTACACCATCTTAAAGTACACATACAGTATTGATATATACTTAAGAATACGTCTTAACCTTTTAACCGCCATTGTCTTATATATCGGACATATGTCTATGGTATTCAGAACAGAATTCAAAATCGCAAAATCAAAATAATATATTATTTGGCGGTCAAAAGGTTAGTTTATTTTACAAAATGTAGCCGAAGTTAGAATATAGTTAAAGGTGGGAAATAAGTGATAAATTTATACAATACGTGGACGACTTGCCATGTTCTCTAACTGCTATAATGCCACTGGGAGCATATCCTACATTAAATTTATGGAAAATGAGACCAATCAGTTGAATATCATACAGGCGCTGCGTTACGTCGCCACAGCGTCGAAAATATCGTATGAAATTCTACGCAACGCATCGCAGTTCTGCCCCCCTAGCACAGCGCTCCAAGAAATAAGTGACAAGACATATATCGCGCTGCGATTTGTTGAAACTAGCTGAGTCGCACAAAGCGTGACATAACAGCCAATCAGAGCGCGTATTTGTTCTATGTCATGTCTTTCTTGAGGCGCGTGCTAGGCCTGCTGTAGTCGCTTCGTACAAAATTTGTGACGCAGCGACGACGCAACGCACTGTGTGCTTCTGCAATTAGGGGTATCATAAAATGAAGCATATGGGAAGTCGCTAATTCGTACGAGACATATTTTAAATAGTATTATTACATATCAATAGACACAATAGAGGGTTTATTTTTAGGATAACTGCTTTGATCATTTACTGTCTAGGAATATAGTATGTATGAATATATCGCTCATTTACTGCAACAATGCGTTATTTCAAAATGTTGCACTTTTGAAATAACAATCTTATTACTATTACTAAGTATTCTTTTCACAATAACAAAATATTGTGACATTTCGCGTTGTTGCAGTAAATTAGCGAATATATAGGTAAATCTACTTGATCAATATTTCTATATGGTTTTACCGACTCCGCATACGAGCGTAATCGACTAGTGGAAACAATCTACCTAGTCCAATCGTAGCTTCAAATAGGTACCCAGTTAGTATATGTTATCAAATACTGCAGACTTATGTAAAAACTCGTTTCGAATTACTGCATACTGGGTCAATACTAGAGGTACATTGTGCCTAATTTTCGGCGAAATAATTCAATCCAATTAAGTTACTAGACAAACGTATTATTGGTCGTCTTAGTGGTATTTTATATTTGAATTTTATACTCTGTTTATTTGATGTATTAGATTAAATCAGAATTAGTACATGCCTGTTTGCACGCTATGGTTATCATAAGATATTAATGTTATTTAAGGTTCATTTTCTAAATGTGTTTAATGTATCATAGAATGGATTATAGGAAAAGTTTGTGGGTTCGCTACATACCATTAAAAACCTACCCTATATAAGGTCTAAGTAAAATACTCAACCAATATTCTAGACATGAGTTAAATTGCTATGAAGAGAGAGAAGAAATTTCTTTCTTCCTTTGTGATTTATTGAAGGAAGAAAGAAAGTAAAAAACTATTACAAAATGGACGGAATCAAAACACACAGGATACGTATTAAAAAAGTACATATTACAGAAATGATCCAAATATCCAGCAATATTGTTAATAAATAATATAATTATATACTCCAATAATTATATACTACGATGTACCTAACTTAATTGCAATGTCCTTAAAATGTATATTCCTTAAAACTTAATATAACCGAACACGCAATCTCAGACAAGATTGGGTACTATTTACAATAATCCATAACAATAATTTTATGAAATCTATTTTTTTATGGAACCAAACAAAATACATACATAGAAAATCCCCATTGTATTCATGAATATTAAAATACTCGAAACCTTTGTCAATCTCAGACCAAATACAACTATAGCGATCCAAGACAAACATCACAAGACATGAATTCAATTGAATTCAATATAAGTATATCAGGCACTGCGATTGGTCGAAACAAGCCAAGTCGTACTATGTGTGACATAGCAGCCAATCACAGCGCGTATTTGTTCTATGTCGTGTCTTTCTTGACGCCCTTGCTAGGACTGATGATATCAAACAGTAAGAGATAAAATGTTTTGTCATTTGCTGCGTTGCATACATTGCATTGACAATCTGAAGGTGCTACGTTGGTACATACACATCAAAAGTGTCTAGGGATCAAGAACATTTTAGCTCTAAAAAGTCTAAATTATTTAAATCAAATCTAATCTTCTGGATTGGTCTCCTACCTAATCCCCCATGCCTGTATCGATGACTTATCACCACATTTTGAATAAGTTATGAATGAATTCAGTTTTTGTAAAATATATTCTTGATTGCAATCTTCTAAAATGTACTTGATCCCTAGACACTTTTGATAGTTGTGATCGGTCTGAGTTTCTAATGCTGGGTTTTTATTCATAAGCTGCGTACAAGGTTAACATGGTAGTCATATGTCATAGCATGATAACGAATCCTTATTGAACGTAAAATCAAAATGAATGCACTAGATTCAGTTTCTTTTGCAAAACAAACCAAGAACCCGAAAATTTACGTAACATTATTAGCGTGGTAATGATTTCTGTATTTTTAATTTATCGAATGCATCAAATAATTGCCTTACGTAGGAAGCGTGTAGGTAGTTCGTTCTTCACCGCTGGACTAATTTTTGCGGTCTATTAAACAATCTGTGTTGTTATATTGATAATGAACTCTATTTGTTGCGTCTAACGGGCGCAACTTGTATGACAGTACCTGAGTTGTCTGATATGGTGTATTGATTTCGGTTCATGTCAGGTCTGCGGAGGCGTTGGTTCGGTCCGGCGTCGAGGGGGACTATTCTCGTTCGGAGTCTGCCGCAGCGGCCATCGGCTATTCTCTCGAATGCTGGAAAATTTAATGAATAGGTATTTTGTTAAAGCTACACTGGTAAAACAATACCTACTTTTCTAATACCTTTCGTTAAACTAAGGGTTCATTTCTCTTTTCATAATATGATCAATCATCATCATCTACATGACGTTCACAATTACATCAATTAGGAGAAAATGCCAATAATCGTCACGCTTGGCAGGCGGGTTCGCGATCGCATTGGTGTAGTGGTTTAACTCACAGAGAGCGCTGCTGCCCGTCCTCTCGAGAGTTCGCTCGGTTATCTCTTACGACCCCCAAAACGGGTAAAGTTTGGCTGGAGTGGTGACACATGTATTCTATTCGCCGTCACGGCGGCATTAGTAATCAGTCCATTGAAATCATACATTAGAATGGACATCCCTTTAGAAATTTTACAAGCATCAGTTATTATGTGATTTTTCCTATTTGTGATCATTCGCTAGTTTAATATAAGTGGTTTTATGTTTGACTACTGCCCTGACGTCTACTAATGAGCATAGTTAATTAGGCCTCGAAAATAATGTAATAGGTAAGATTTATTTTTAGAGGCCGTTAATTCTAATCGGGTATAATATACATACTAACTGCAATTTTTTGCTACTATTTCTTTATGGGCGGGCAGCGATTATGAAAACGATGCGCGCGCGCAACCTGCGTGATTTAATTGACTAAGTACTGAAGCGTGGTGTAATATCTATCAAGTTCGTGCCCACGTACACATAAACAACAATCCGCTTTTGGCCTACGCTAGTGCATAAAGTAAGTAGAGGTACTGTTTGAAATATAAAAATTAATAAATTGTCTTGTTGTAAATATAAATCAGGGTATTGAAGTATATGCACATAATTTACAATTGCAAATAATCATCAGTATAATGATAACCTGAGGGAATTAGCCAGGATATTAGGAAAAATATATGAAAAGTTAGCTCAAGACTTCAATTCAAAGTGCATAGTTTTATGTCCTTCTGTTTGGTATAATATGTTCTAGTAAACAGGTTTTATAACGATATTTATACAATTTAAATTAACGTTATAATTAACAATTAACACGAAATTTCTAAATTAGATAAGTAGTGGATTAATGGCTAATTGTTTTCAATGAGTGCCACTAATTTATTTGTATAAGCAAAATTAAATGTACCTAGATACTTATAAAAAATACAATACCACCTTTAACCTTTTCACCGCCAATGTCTAAAAATCAGATATTAGATAAATTATTTTGAACTTTATGATTATCAGATCAGAATTAAAATTTTGAATTCTGATGGTGAGAGGTGATAACAAAATTAATCTTCCGGTGGCGGTCAAATGGTTAATCCCAAAGCGGGCTATGCAGAGGTACTTGCGACGCAAATGCGCACTGTTTACCAAGGTCCTTTGTTCGGTATAGGACAGATTCTGGATTGGACAGTTTTCTTAACTCGGTAGATTCGTGGATTAGGTAGAGTCACTATTGGACAGAAGTACAGCGAGGAAGAAAATAGGTAACATAATAATTATAGGTATGTTTTATTATAAACAAAGTTAGGACAAGAACAGTCATTGAGCTATATCATCAAATAGGCCATCACTCTATGAAAAATAAATGAGCAGGATTTTTAAATAAAAACAAAAAATATATAGATTATCAAGAAAGGCTTAGAAAATTCTTGACATTATTTATAGGTAAGCATTAAGTCCAAATTGCAATGCAGCAGGGTGATGGGCAAAAGGGTGATTGCAGTGTTTTATGAAGTATGCAGTCGATTGTACTATTACTGTCCAATAGCGAATCCGCCTAATCCTCGAATCGGCCCTGTATCGAACAAAGGATGGTGACGTATTTATACCAAGGACAAGGAGAGATCCCATCACCGTTAAAAGGTTGCCACACTAAGATAGAATTTCATCATATTATTTTCCTTCGCCGTATGAGCGTTGTGTTGCGTACATGGACTGTAAGAGTCTCATATTTGGTAGGTACACGCTCCGTACATCAGGTCTTGTAACCACAACCTCCCCATTACAAATCCAGGTACTGGCACTATGACACACGCTCACTTAGGAACTTTTTTTAATACACCAAGATCAAGAATTTGTCTACACTCCTTAGTTCCGTTTTGTAGCCAGATTTGGTAGTAACTTGCTACTAGCTAACTTGTTCGTAGTCAGCTTCGAAATAGGTTTATTTTTTACCGGAGTTTTCTTTTTGTACCAAACGGGACTAGGCGACTACACTTAAATCACAATATTTTTAGATAAGGGACAATTTACTCTATTAAAACAATCTCTTCTCACATTTTGATTCATTATAAGTACTTATATTAAATCAAGTAAACTGATAAAATAATAGCTATGCCACCTCTACTCGATTTTCACAACTACTTCAATGCGAACAGGTAATAGGATAATCGATTTAAGTTTCCTTTCCGCGAAATAGTAGGTACTTCGATGACTATTGATTCGTGACTCTACGTTCTTGTACGTCGAGTTATAATTATAGCAATTTTTCCTATTCAATTTTTGTGACGCAGTATAGCGTAGCTTAGCGTAGTATGTACTATTTACTATTAGTAGTAGCTGTGATAAATGGAATTATTCATCTTCTACTCATCACAATATTATGACAACTCTATACTCCGTGTAAAAGGAACCCGAGCAATGATCTTAGAAACGTTCTTAGGCTTGACATTTCGTGAAAACTAAATTTTTTTTGCATCTCCATACAAAAGACAATCTTTTGCCTCGGGAGATGACATTTCGTTTCCCCGCATTGTGGCGCTATGGCCAAAAATATAAAAATAGTAAAAGTTGTTCATGTTGACGAGCCCAACAACGTTTCTAAGACCATTGCACGGGGTCCTTTTACACGCAGTATTAATGATGTTAGTACACCGGAAGTGGTAGACCAGTTTCTTGGCCAACTTTAAACTTGACACACCACTTTTAAGTCTTGGTGTTCTGAGCGGTTCATGGAACAAATCAATCAAATCATCATCGCAAGGAAAATTTGTGTGTACCTACTTCTTCACTTTTGTGTGCAAAAGTGTTTTACAAGGTAACATAAATAAGTCAGCACTCACCCTCTTTCCGGAAAGAATTATGACAGGCCAAGTGACACAATGTTGGGAACCCTCTCAATTCATCAGCATCTATCGGCCTGACTCCAGCCGGCGCAGCACAAATGGGCGCTCTCCTATCTCCGCAAGTGTCAACACAACTGTCATAGTTGTTTCTCCTTCTATTAGGTCTGCGTGTAGTCATCACTGGGTTAGGAATCATTTGCAGGCCTCCAGGGCCGTTCATTAAGTTGATGTTTGTCACCGTGCCTTGGGGTGAAACCATCCGGATTCTTAGAGCTGGCGGCCTAATGCTGTTCTGGTCGGTAGTTGGATCCGGCGTTGGTGTTCCGGGATTTTGACTAGTACTGCTCGCAGGCGATGCAGTTATAAGCACAGGTCCTGGCGTAGTGGTTTGCGGTTCCTGATCTGGTTGTTGATTATTTGCGTTCATGTTGATGTTATTTGGACCGAATTGCTGATTGAAGCGAATGTCATCAGGAAATTGTACAACTGGCTGTGGATTCTGGCCAAATTGTTGAATGTTTGGATTAGGACCAAATTGCTGATTAAATTGTGGATCATTGGGAATGCCTTGTGCGAACTGAACATTCGGTCCAAACTGTTGACTTGGTTGCATGTCATTCTGGTTAAGTTGTTGCAAGACTTGAGGGTCGTTCATGTTCAATCCGTTTCCGACATTAGATTGTCCAGTAGCTAGTCGTACTTGCGGGAATAATAGGAACGAATTACGTGGCGGATTTGGATTAGGTATAGCGACGAAGTTAGGGAAATTATTCCGCATATCGATGGGATTCTCTGGTGGCGTGGTGGTTGTCGCGGCAAATGTTGGGCTAGGCGTGACAGAGGTGGGAAACGTCGGATTGGTTTGGGCAGACGTTGGTCGCTGGGTGAATCTTGTTGTGAAAGGCGTTGACTCTGTGGGTTGGTTTGTAAAGTTTGGCGGTGTGGATGTTACTGAAGGTTGATTCGGCAACCGTTGTGGAAGTGGCGTTGAGAATGTCGGCTGCGGCTGCGTCGGTATTTGTGTTGTAACACTGGTGGATGTCGGTTGAGTTGAGCCGTTAAGCATGAACTGTACGACATTCTTTGCAGTATCGGTCACGACAATGGGGTTCGTTGTTGAAAACGTCGTCGGGAATATATCCGTCAATGGTTTTGGCGAGAAATCGCTAATCACGTTGGCGGAGTACCACTCTTGTGCATTGTTGTTCTGTATTTCAGCACTGCAGTAGTTAAGCACTGGAAAAGAAACATGGTTCATAAGTAAATAATTTCGCAGTTACCTATCGAGAATCCAATTCCTCACAAAATGGTGTTAAATTATATAGGTTTTTTTTTGAGGAAAATGCAGGTAGGCGGAATAAAAAATATTTAAAAAGAAACATAACTTTTTTACGTTTTTTTATTCAAATGTGGTTTAATTGAATTAAATTTTTGCAATTATTTTCGGTCTGATTTAAGAAATTAACGAGTTAACAACATTATTAACATGTTATCTGCTATTATATGCATGTATTAAACTTTCTGTAAAAAAACATTTTAATCGATTTATAAAAAAAACCGCATCAAAATCCGTTGCGTATTTTTAAGGTCTATGCACACATAGGGACAGACAGCGGATAGCGACATTGTTTTATACTATGTATTGATTGCTTGCATAAATATCATATTCTGAACGAAGTTATACAAGCACCTACAGGAGCCGTCGCACTTATGTATTACAGAGTATCAACAATTGAATGAAACCAGTCATCAATAGGAAGCGAGGTATTTGACCTTAACTGGGTGGGTATGCAAAAAAAGGAACACGTTGACAACCTGTTTTGCCACTGCCTCCCATATTGGGATCGGGAAAAATAACCGTCGTCTGGAGTGTTTGCGCTTTTTACTGTATTATGCTTTTTATGTATACAAGCTGTAGGTAGAGGTAGAATTGTTATTTTTAAATGAATCGAGCATTGACATTAAACAAAGAGTTAATAAAATAAATACACTTCACGCCTTTAATCCCAAAGAGGGTTAGGCAGAGGCACTTGCTAAAGCAAGTACCCACGGTTCACTAAGCGTATGTAACCCAACGTGACGGGGTGAGCCCATCGCCGTTATAGGGTTCACACACCTTGTGGTGTTCGGGTTTCATCACGATGTTTTCCTTCACCGAAAGAGCGTTGCGTTGCGTACATAGGCTCTGAAAAAGAGTCCTATTGGTACACGTCCAGTAGCCGGACTCGAACCCGCGACCTCCCGGTTACAAGTCAAGTATCCGACCAACTGGACCACAGACGCTTAAGAGTTTAAACCAGGTATCATCTTGTGATCACGACACATGTAACTGTGTCGAAACCTCGAGCAAACAACGAAGGTAAGTTGAATGCTTATCTTTGGTTAATTTCGCGCCGTATATACCTGTATAAACTTTAAATATAAACTGTAGGTAGGTGGTTTCTACTTGTTTAGAACGTCGCATTGCGTGTGTGTCATTGTTACTACAATAGCTCAGCTTACTAAACATTATTCAAAACAGAACAGAAAAAGAATGAATGCAGATACAGTTATAAGAATTCATCTATAGCGTGTAAAAGGACCGAGCAAATAATGGTCCTAGAAACGTCGGGCACGTCAATATGAACGACTTTTACTATACAAATGAAAAAAAAAATCAATTTCCATACAAAATGTCATCTCTGGAGGTAAAAAAATATGTTGTATGGGAATTAAACAATTTGTCACCACAGATAAAGATGTTCATATTGACGTGCCCTACATCGCTTCTATGACCATTTTTGCTTGATACGATAGGTACCGCAGTTTTTGACCATAAACAACTTTTTTTTTAAATTCCTCATTATTCCCATGGTTTATGCCACACATTTTAAGATTGCTAGGATTTTATTCAGACAAAATTAAAATCACGCAGCTAAGGGTTAAGGTTATTGTTGAAGCTAGTTGTAATAACAATAATCATAGCATTTTTTTTCGTATTCCATAAATACGATTCTTGGAAAATAACTACCTACTATTGACAATAGAAGAATAGGGAAAGCCTCCGAGCGAGTTGGCCTTTTTTATTTTTGCGTGAAACTTCAGCGACAATCTTAAACTTATCAATTATGTATGTATGATCTCATGCACACAATATATATTTTAATCGGATTCATGAGACCGTGAAGTAACATGTCAATTTATATATGAATATTTTGTTATATAAAAGAAAATACTTAATTGGCATTCTTCATTAATAACATTTTTAATACTAAGTAATATAATGTACCCGTCGACTATAAATATGTATTTTATTTATTTATTTATACAGCACTGAAAGTGAGAGTTTGAAAGAAGATGTAGTGACCAAGATTGAAAAGGACATGCTTCGGTGATTTGGGCATATGTAGAGGATGGATGAAAGTCGATTTCATTTGGGCTGAGTGAGTAGAGGTCGCCCCAGAAGAACATACGTCGACCATATTGGTGATGACCTGAAGGAAGGTGGTATACTCGAAACCCGAGGTCATATATGAAAAGATGTATGAATGTAGATGAAGCGAAGGGGTATGTCAGGACCGTGACAAATAGAAATTGTGCATCTGAACTTATGTTCAGTCCTCTTGTTTTGCCTGGATCTAGTAAGCAATCCTTGCATAACTGCCAAAATAACATAACGACATTCTTCAACAACTTCTACGAATGCTGTTTATGTAAGTAAATAAGTAGGTAAATAGTTTTAGAATTGGTCCCCTGCCGATTGATCGGAATGCAGTCACGTAGGTTAAGCCAAACGTGCAGTCTATTCCACGACAGTATAATAATATTATGATACGTGCTTCAATTATATATTAATTCATCGCTATCTCTGTAGATGATCAACCGACATATTGTACAACTTTTTCTTTAAAGCAAACTATGCGAAGTCACGTCACTTCTAGATAACTTCTGTATTAGAAGTTTTCGATCAACTTTTCCTAACTGACATTTAGGGAAATGATTACAATACGAACGAGGATCGTCATCATCATTTTCCTGCCCTTATCCCACACTAGGTAGGGTCGGCGCAATACGTTTCATCACGCAGTATGGTGTTTCATATAAATCTTTCTGTCACAACCACCTTTTGAGGGCTAGGAATGTGATGCCCCACGTATACCAAATACCCACATCACACTAGCTCACGGCATGCATCTAACTTTTTTAACCATTCATAGCACTGGTAACTGTTTTGCTTGCATTACAAGTTGATTAATTAACTACATTTTAAGAAAATTAACTGGGTAAGTTTTTTTGCATACGTTTGACCACTGATGAAGCACGCACGTCTTCACTCGTGTATTTGCCCAATTACCCAATACAAATTATTCCCCAACAAAGAATAGAAAAATAAATAAATATACACAGACGAATTGAGAACCTCCTTCTTTTTTGAAGTCGGTTAAAAATTATGCTTTGTTCACGTTTCAGAATACGCGCCTAAGTCTCGTAGTCTTAAGTTATTAAACACAGTGTTTTGGAATACCAGAGCTTTTTTGAGGAGGTTTTTAACATTTAATCCCAAATCGGAGTAGACAGAGGCATTTGCAACGCAAATGACCATGGTTCATCAAGCGTATGTAACCCAACGCATCATGTATCTTCGGAATGTACCTACTACTTACTATAGAAAGTATTTTTTACTACGTTAAGTGTCCTAACCTACCTAATTAACAACTCTATAAATGATTACAAATGTCTTCCGAAATTAGGAAAATGATATTTGATTCATAGGTACGGTATGGCATTGCGACGGCAGAACGTGGGTCCAGTAGAACCATACCAATTGACTTTATATTATGTTATCATTTATGGTTGTGATTGAAAATGGTGTCGAGTCTTTTATTCATCAATATCATGAGCCATATAACGTCCACTGCTGGACGAGGGCCTCCTCCAATGATTTCCTGCATTTGAGGGTGGAAATATCAATAACCGCCACGCTTGGCAGTTGGGTTGTTCATTGTTGGGTTGGCGAAGGCAGTGGTGTTGTGGTTTAACTCACAGAGTACGCTGCCGCCCGTCCTCGAGAGGGTTTCCTAGGTCGACTCTTACGATCCCCACGACGGGAAAAGTTGGGCTGGGGTGGTGACACATGTATTCTATTCACCGTCATCACACGGCTAAAGCGTTTATTCACTACAGCCATTTTTAAGCGATTTTAAAAAGGGAGTTTTTCTCATTTCGACCGAATGATAAAAACGTTAAAATACAAACGTTCGCGAAACTCGAGAAATCACTCAATCCATAATAACGAACAAATTTCCTCAAGGAACCCTATGGTTCCTATAGGTGAAATTATAGGTAGGTAAGGTAAATATTTCCTTCTCATACAAACATACTGATCAGATGATTGCCATTTTATATGAATAATTTTTACACATTTTTTTTCGAGCGTCTGTGGTCCAGTTGGTCGGATACTTGACTTGTAATCGGGACGTCGCGGGTTTGAGTCCGGTTAATGGACGTGTACCAATGGAACTCTTCTTCAGAGCCTATGTACGCAACGCAACGCTCGTGCGGTGAACTACAAAATAGTGATAAACCCGCACACCATAAGGAGTGTGATCCCTATAACGGCGATGGGCTCATCCCTTGTCACGTTGGGTTAAATACGCTTGGTGAACTGTGGGCTTTTGCTTTAGCAAGTGCCTCCGCCTACCTCGCTTTGGGTATAAAAGGCGTGAAGTGTTTTTTACAATGATATAAGGTAGATAACAAAAAAAGCCGCATTAAGCACAATACAAGACCTATCTAAATATATAAAAGGAAAAGCTGACTGAATGGCTGAATGACTGACATATCAACGCACAACCCAAACGGCTAAACGTAGGTACTTGAAATTTGGAAAGGATATAGCTTAGGTACCGTAGAGGTGCACTAAGGAAGGAATTCCCACGGGAACGGGAATTAACGCAAAAATCCGTTTGTATGAAAAATCTAAACCGCTCAAGGTAGACGCTTGAATTTTGGGATGCAGGCACTACTAAACTACGCGAATGAAATCGCAGGGCGTCCACTAGTATTAACTACCTCTATACATTTTAGTCACTTCATAACCTATTTCAAATAGCTTAAGGGTTAAAATAGTCACAGGCCATATAAAATAGTCATAGGTTCTTCTACTCTACATATAGGTACGAATCGAATGAATTTCTATTTGTTCAAACGCTTGACTCACTTCACGCTTCATTTGTATTCCGAGCATTCATTGCCAGTCAGTCACTCACGTTAAGTTCACACAAAGTTAGTAAGTATTAAGTGAGAGTGTTGACCTAACAAATTGTCGACGCCATTAACCTAGGCAGGTGCTTTTCCTATCTACTTAACTGTGTTGTAAACAACACAATCTAAACCTATCCTGATATCTAAATAATCATCTCGGCGGTACTCAGTTGACGTTTAGTTAAAACGTCAACAAAATAGAAGCTTGTATACCTACGCATTTAGAAATGTTATCAGAATTTAGTTTATGAATAGTAGCTTTTAAATAACTAAACAATTAACTGTGATTTTTTAAATATATAAATTGTATAGTAGCCTTTACCTACTAGTTGTATAAAGAAGTATTATTTGTTTTTGTAGTTACGATTAAAATCAGAACTGCTGGACGTACTTCGATAATTATTCCACCATAAGAGTACCTACTACATTAACTGTAACTAACAAAGGCTATATTTTATCACCTCTCCCAAGGGGACAGATTAAACAGTGGGTAATACTGCGAGCCGTAGTTGGTAGGTATAAAGTATACTTTTTAAAACTTACGTGCGAAAACCGCGACCACTTTGAATACGTCCGTCATTATGTGAGACCGGGCACTGACTGACTTTCTGTAGGCCGTTTTGTCGATTGAGAATCAACTCCCGCGCATAAAACTTGTTCTTTACACAACTTTATGAGTATGACTGTAAGAACTATTCCAACTGGCCCGTATGAAGGTAGCCATCTTCAAATGCACTGCGTAATCAGCTGACTATGGATAATGTAGAGAAAATACTTAGATGTTTTGACGTAAAGATTTTCTTATTTTACTTCTGTCAAAATTGACAATGTTTGGACTGTATTGTCATCAAACAATATTTTTAAATGTTGATAAGTACCAAGTACCCCAAGGTATATTGTTCAGAAGTTAAAGTTGAAATTTAACGATGTCAATTTGAAAATAGTGTCTTTCTATTTTTCTGGTCTCAGATAAAATTGTGTGTGTTATTTTACTTGCTACTTACTAGAATAGGCCAATATCTAGTTTTAATACACCTACCATCTGTATTTATTCCAATGCCCGGCGTACAAATGCGACCTCAGGGACGCCACAGAGATTATTGGGGCGAATCAAACGTTTACCTTGTCAATATCAGTACATAATATAAGACAAAGTCGCCTCCATATCTGTCCATATGTATGCTTTGATCTTTAAAAGTACGCAACGGATTTTGGTGCAGTTTTCTTTAACAGATAAAGTGAAATATATTAAAGTGGTATTTAAAGGAAGGTTTATATGTACTTAGGTTTTTATAATAGGAAGGAAACACTGCTAAACTTTTAATATCATGTCAGTTCGCCTTTCCTTAACAAAAAGAGTCTGCTAGTGTTTGTATAGGTAACCCAATAGTCTCAAATAATGTACTATACCTTACGCGTACTTAGCTAAATTGAATTAAATCCTCGGGTTTGCTTAATGAGTGAGTTCGTAATGCACCTATATAATTATTATTAGCAAACTACTAATTATTAACATTAGGTAAGTAGTGTGGTAGTAGGTGGTTCCGGAAATCTGATAAAAACAAGATCCGGTCAAAACTAATTAGCTAAAGTCTATTCGGTTGTATAGTTCAGGGCACGGTTTTTAATTAACGTTTTGTACCGCGTGGTGTTACTTCCGTTTGAATACAAATACACTTCACGCCTTTTAATCCCAAAGCGGGGTAGGCAGAGGTACTTTCTAAAGCAAATGCCACAGTTAACACCAAGCGTTAATTAACCCAACGTGACAGGAGAACATCCCATCGCCGTTGTAGGGATCACACACCTTGTGGTGTGCGGGTTTCATCACTATGTTGTGAATTCCCGGAATAAAATAAGCCTAGCCTGATTATAATGCTAATATAGCCTATGTTACTCAGGAATAATGTAGCATTCCAATGGTGAAAGAATTATCGAAATCCGTCCAGTAGTTTTTTATAATACATATTCGTTATAAAAAATAAATATCGATACAAAATTATTGTTTTTCTTTATTATATTAAGTAGTATATGACTGTAGATGAATGAATATATTCTTTATTGTAATTTTCTACATTGTTCATTCATCATCAGCATACTTATATGTATTTATCCACTAGTTTTATATTTTGATTCCAGGGTCAGTAAGCCCACAGTTTATAACCCACATACATTGTTCGTGGTCGACTCGGCACAAAATGTAACACTAGCGAACCGCGATGTCTACAGCTGTTTATCCAGTAACAGCAAAATGTGCTTATGTACCTTCTTACTTACTTCAGTCCGATGGTACCCTAGTGGTATAAAGGGACTTTACTAGATGGCGCCACGCCGTCCTGTCTGCTACGTCAGGGACGCACATCGTTTTCCGCTACGATGCCAGAGCGATGCAACTACGAGGGTGTAGCTGACTTGGCCCCAGATCATCCTTCTCGCACTCAAAGGCTCCTCGCAAGGTACGCCGCGACGTGTGCACGGGACGTCCAGGCGTGCGTCGACCTCACGCAGGCTGCCATTCGAACGCGCTGCACCGTTTATCCGGTGTATTATCTATTAGCTCATCAAGTTTCGTCAAATCAATTTAGTAGATTTCCCGTGATACCGTAACAGACATAGGTACATTCAAATTTCAAATTTCTTCAAATTTCAAATTAATTTTTTATTTGATTTTTATTATTAAATCAATTACAACATGTTTCCAGGATCCCATGATTATTTATGGTACGAGTAAATAACAAGAAAAAGAAATACGTTGACACTGAACTTGGAAGATGAGAGGTATCTGAAGATAAGGGTTTAAATTGAGACCTAGATCTTTGACCTAGAGGCTTGCAACAGGAGGAACCTTAAAAATATACGTTTTCTTTCAACCATTATAAACAAGCGTTTGACCACCATCCTCCCTGATGTTAAGTAGCTACGTATTTACGAGGTTAAGTACCTATTTGCCTCTACGATGCCAGAACGATGCTATGCTTGGATCCCAGGACAGAAACCTTGACCTCCCGAGATCATCCATTAGCTCAGTCATTAGAGTTCTGGACTGTTTTGGATATCCTGACTCTAACAAGAGTCACACACAGTGCAATGGTTGGAACTACGGTGGGATGAATACGGATATAAAATAATACCTACTAATAGACGAAAGAGATTTATATGGGTGATGAAATGGGCCGGGTGAGTAGAGGTCGCCCCAGAAGGACATATACAGACCAGATTGGTGATGTCCTGGCCGAAGGTGGCGTGAAAAGTACTCGAAACCGGAGATCATGTATGAAAAGATGTATGTAGATGAAGCGAAAGGGGTATGTCAGAACCGTGACAAATGGAGATCTGTAGTCTCTGCCTACCCCTCTGGGATAAAGGCGTGAAGTATATGTATGTACCTACTAATAGGTAGGTACTAATCTAGTATTGCAAAGTTCAGTTACGTTAGTGTAATATTTGTTATCCCTACAATAAAACACAGCTTCAAAATTAAGGAGGTTCATAAAAACAGAATTCGTTTCAGTTGAAGATAAGATAATGATATTTTGTTAACAAACAACGCTTACTAGGTTAAGGTAGATCACAGATATTAACAGATTTACATAGAGATGTTACAATTACAAGTATCAGCATTATATTACTGTATTGTGGTTTATCCAGTTAGACCACTAGGTATAATTGAACAAACAAGTTATGTATTAACTAAACAGGTCGAGACGCCTTAAATGAGTTTAAGCAATGCATCTAATGAACTGGTTGTATATTTCATTAGATTGAAATTTCAGGCGCAAAGTTCGTAGGAACACACGCTTTTTTCTTCTCTTCGCAAATTACATTTTCATCGCACGTCCATATTTACTACTAGGTACTTTGTCTGTTTGGAGATAAATAGAATCGTTCTTCCCCATTTAATGAGGAACCATTTTTTTTTCATAGTGGGTGATGCAAAGCAGAGCAGTATCTATTACAAGTCGGTAGCAAAATATTTTTGGATTCACGTCGAATCCCTCGCTTCTGTACGCAGAGCTTCCTTGACTTGTTTTTCTTGAAACGTGTCGTAGATAATGTTGAACGTTCTAACATACTTACCTATGTTTTAAATCTTCGATAAAGCTTGTTACACAACAAGGCACCATGTTGGCTGCATTTCGGAGAGTGTGCTACGGAGTTGCATAGCCTCCATCGCGCTTTTACAATAGGACAACCAGGAGAACAGCAAAACCAGGTGAATATACCATTTACCAAACGGCTTGCGTCTGCTTTCATAATAGGAACCGCCATGACGTGGGATAACTTGCCGGAGTCTGTGTTTCCTGCGCAGTACAGTCGGAAGGTCTTCAGAGAAGAAGACAGAAGTCAAGTCACGGGTTAAGATAGGTACCTAATGAACAAGTGAGTTCCATCGTAGACCATATCGCTGCTTAACATCAGGTAGGACGGTGGTCAAACGCTTGTTTACTGTGTTTAAAAAAAAACAAAAGAGTGAGATCAATACCTAAATAAATAATTGAATCTCAACAATATATTTTATTTCGGCTGAAGAAGTACTCATCCAGTTAGGGCACTTTTGTAAAAAGAAATTTGCAAATGTCTATTAGTTTTTGGTTTTTGTTGACCTTCATTCACATAGTCGTGTCATGATCACATTTTAGTCTGTATAGTTTTATTTTTAAATTTTATTCTGTATGAGAAATGATAGTAGGACTGTTTGTAACCGTAATAATATCCAATACTTCAATCAATTTAGGTAGTGACGTGATTTCGAGTGTGGTAAGCTGTTCCATCATATCAAATTATTAGGATGATGATACCTATGTACGGGGCGTTTTCACTAGTACCACCTCTGTTCTAAACCTCTGAGGGGCTTTATCCTGCACAACTTACCCCCGTTCACCTACTTGTTATTACCTTGTTATACCTTGTTATGTTGATTTCGATTATTCTGTTAGCTTAATAATAGTATTAAGCTTGTCCTTCCCGTGTGGTTCCATTTATAAATTTTTTGTTTGTTCGCCAAAGGTGAACTTAGCAAACCGGCATTTTCTTTTAGGAGATGAGCATTCGGTCCACTTCCTTATTTTTCTCAATAAATGCAATATAGGTACTTTTTTGGCATACACATTCCTGCTTTGGTATTGTACAATCTTCTTGTGAGAATTTAACCGATAGTTAAGTTGACTTCTTGCGAAGAAATGAAATTTAGTGTGTACTATTTGGCAAAACTCATGGCGAACAAAAATATGTTTATTTTGTTCTGATCGTGGCATTCATGAGAATGTCTTAGTCTTTATTGTACTGGTTGAAGTCGGTTCTTTTTTAAATCGAGGGTCCAGAAAGCGTTAATAGACATTGTGAAACTCTTGTCGCATGTGTTCTCTGTGAAAGCATAAACTTCCTTACTATTAAAACCCTTAATTATTTGTATTCACAGACCGAGGAATATGTATCCGATACACACATTTACTTACCAAAATTTATAAATGATATAATCAAACATAAAATTAAATCAACTACGAAGGAAATGAATGAAAGTCAACTAATATTGGAGAATAAGACTGCAGATCATGGTATTGTAAGTATACTCCGATATAATTTCAAGGACTCCTATAGTTAGTTAATAATGCTGTCAATTTTACACTAGACATAGGAAAATTTTGACAATACCGCAATTTTCAAGATTTAACATCCAAGTGTGGCGCTCAGTCAGTCCTCCCGACTTGACTAAGAAAATAGTTCAGAACCTAAGGTTGAAATCAATTTCAAACTCCTCACAATATAAGGTTAGTTTTTTACGCATACCGATATAAAAGCTCTGCTCTACCTTATTGATATTTCAGTTACAGTAAAAATAAAAGACAGAGGTGTCATTAAACACCGTACTTACAGATTTCATTAAAATGGCCTTGTGTAGTCAATGTAGAGCTTTCCCGTTGATGCGAAAAAAGCATCTTAAGTAAGCCGCTAAAAATCACTTATACCTGCAGTTTGAAACTATAACCAGTACTCAAGTGTCGCTTGAGCATTGTTTGTCTCTTTTACACAAACACGATTAGAGTGAGGCGAACATTACTTTAGCAGAGATCTGTGCTAAGAGAGTTTCGAAATACGGTCTTAGAGCACTGTTGCAGTTTATCTAAATTGTTCTCATAAATTAATTGCATTACGCGATTAGGAGGTGGTTCCAAGAGAACGTAATAATCAACTT